>PVKS010002272.1:37098-121324 GCA_004027875.1 Aplodontia rufa
TGTGTGTGTGTGTGTGTGTGTGTGTGTGTGTGAGAGAGAGAGAGAGAGAGAGAGAGAGAGAGGGAGGGAGAGTGGTAGTGGGATGGGGAAATGCAGGGCTGCTCAGGATCCTCTGAATATACATATTTCTTTTAGGCAGGAAACGTCTGATTCCTCATGTACCTGTTTGCCCTGCTAGGGCAGAACGTCAAGAAATTTGGGAGATGGAGACATTCATGCTTGGAGAACTCAACTCTATTGCAACTTGAGAAGTATAGGGTGGTAGGTAGTCCTTGGTCCAGGAAGAAAGCTCAAGGTTTTCTTTTGAACTTGGCTGCTTTTCTATCATTAGCTGCGTCTTTGAGTTTCCCTCTTTATCCCGCTCCTTATTCCATATTCTTTCTTTGGAGCATTGTCTCCCTCCCTGGTTTCAACGTTTGTGGATGAAAGAGTGACTCCTAACCTACAGTTTCTGCTAAATCTTACTTTGGAGTGTGAGGCCTGTATAGGTGACTCCTTTTATGTGTTTCACTGAATATTCCTCAGCCATTGAACTTCAACTTGGCACCGGTGGCCTTCTTATCTTTTTCTCCCAAATACTCTCAAGTTTCTCACCTTGGTAATTGGTTCCCTCATCCATCCATCTGCCTACCTCAGAAACTTAGGTGTCATCCTGTTCTTCCTCTGTCCAAAGTATTGTTGTTCCAAGATTTTTACATCTCTCAAATCCATCCTCCTTTCTCTTACCATCTCTACTCTCACTAAATGTGTTAAGACCATTCATTATTTAGAATATTCCTATTGTCTTCATCTCCATGCATATCTACTCATTCTCCATGGTGCTGCCAAATTGAAACACTTTGCTGGCTTTGTTTAGGTTCTTTAGGGTTCTGTGTGGCCTTCAGAATAAAGTTCAAACTCCACAGTCATCTTTGTGATCACTGTCAAGCATACAAGGATCTATGTTTGAATATTTACTCTACAACTTTTTACATGTGCGACCTTGAATGAGCTATGGAATCTCTCCATCTATAATGTGGAGTTACTAGTACTGGGATACAAAATTTTTATGAACAACGAATCAAATGAAAATAGTAAATCTGACCTGTTAAACCAGTGCCTTGTGTGCAACAAACAAGCTTGGAATGGTAGCCAGTCTTTAACAGCAGCATCTTAAACCTTTATTGAGACTTTAAATGATGTGACATAAGAAGTGTCATGATGTCCAAGTTTCCATAGACGAGAATTCCATTGTATCATGGACCCCAATTTAGAAAGTGATTTTTTTTCTAAATATAGTATGTTTTTCTTTTCATAATGCACAGTACTGAAACATCACGGAACCCACTCACAGAACCCACACTGCAGACATCACAGCAGACCCAAAGAAGACCATGGAAGGTTGGCAAAGCCAAGTGCAGCAGGACCACCCAGCTGCCCTATGAACAAGAGCAGCAAGTAACAAGACTGCATGTACCTAAGATTTTGGAGAGAAGTAAATATATCCTTAGCGACTACTGAGAAAGAATCAGGGAAGAATGAATGAGGAGGTAAAACTCAGTTTTTCCGTTACTGGTAGACAAAGATTTAAGGTGGAAAGTGAACTTCTCAGCGTGAGCAGCGTGGGTTAGGAGCAACCTGCATACTTGTGGAAGCATCCTGACATTATTCAAAATGTTCCCATAACCATAGCGTTTAGGAGCTATTCTTTAGAGTTATCATTTACTCTATCATCTGGTATCATAAGCCATTGTACGGTTGATTGTATACAATTATGTCCAATAAATGTATATCTTTTTCATTATAGGAGTGTGGACTTCGTCATGTTCCACGAATCTCTCTGTTTTCTTAACAAAATGCATAGCTAAAAGCCCTTCTAGTTACTAGAGTGTACAGAAACCTGGAGAGGGAGATGCCACCTTGCATTTGTTAAGAAATCCCTCCTCTGTGAAGCTGATTGACTCTCTGTTCTCATAACTGTGGTCTTGCACCCCAAGTGTTTCCTGTCTGAATGTAGGAAGAAAGAGACTCACTCCTATCTAGACCAGAACTTCTGAGTGAGGGAAGGCCAGCCTGAGAAGCCACAATTGGTGGCGACAGAGAAGGCTGTGGCCCAGGGGTCTCTACAGAGGGATTGTTGGAGGGAGTTGGGCTAATAAAAATGGGAAAATTCAGGTAAGCAGAAGACAGGAAGAGCTGGAGTTCTCTCACAGAGAGCATGCTGTTCTTTGTGGATCTCAAGGTGTTCTTTTGTCCATCGTTGTGTAGGGGTGGCAACAGGTTTGGAGCTAGAGAAAGATGGGCTTGACTTTGTGGCTCCACTCTTTGAGAGCTGCCAAACATGTTACCACTCAGACCCTCAGTTTTCTCATTGGAACCACGTGGAAAACTGCTGGGAGGATTAGGGAGCTGGCATAGGAGACTCTCAGCACTGTTCTTGATATAGGGATGTCAGTTTCCCTCTTCTTCTTTTCCCTTCCCTTCTATCCTAGCCCATGAGGAGGGGACTCTCAGAATGCCATTACTAAATCCGCTGAGATTTCCTAGGGACACAATTCCTTCTAGACTGAGCATTATATCTTCAGGGATGTGGACATTCTGAGATGTGCATTCCAGCATAAGAACCCCCCATTCTTTCCCCAGGTGGACAGGGAGGAAGTGAGATTTCCATCACTATGGAGGAAAACTTCTAGCCCTTCAGTTCGGAAACATTCTCTTCGAAATCTGTTCTGGAGAGGGCTGGGAAGGCAGGGGTTTATTATGCAACATGGATTTGATGTTAGGATTTGCACATTGAGTTTTCATTACAGTCCTCATAATAAAGCAGAGGAGCTCAGTATAAAAGGTTTAAATTTTTTTTATAACCATAGACAAGTCAAGGGGTCTGACACATTCTTCAATCTGTGCTTCTTAAGAAGAAAGCTAAATGGAAATGAAAGATTCTATTTTTATGTTTTGAAAGTACTTGCTTTTGGTCAGAAAAAATAGCCAGTAAGGATGCTTAGTCCCGTCAATGTAGCTTGGACCAGGTTTCTCTTCTTCCTTTTTTCCTTTTAAAAATTTTTAATTGGGGAGCTGACAGGGTAGGGAGAGAGGAGTTTGCATGAGACATAAACTTGCCCATCACAAAAGGGTTAAGAAAATTGAGCCTCCTGCAGCAAAGGGAGTAAACTGGCTTTGGGACCAGAGAAACCTCAGTTCAAATCTCATTTCCACCCCTTGCCACCTGTGGGGCACTGGGCAAGTTATTTAAGTGCCCCACGTCTTGGTGTCCTCATCTGTATGAAGGGGTGGGTATTATAAACTGCTCTGCATGGTAGAGCAATTCAGTGTGCGCAGGCACATAGCATCATAACAAAGTGTTTGGTACCTTAAGGGTGCAAAAGGCATGGTTAAAATGATTCCTGGACACGTGGAAAATGTGCAAAGAAAGAGCAATGCTGCCACCCAAGTGCACATCTCAACTAGAACCCAGGAGGAGAAGCCTGTGCCCCCACTGTCACAATTATTCTGAGATTTGTTCAGAATAATGACAGAAAGAAGAACTAGGTAGGTAGAAAGTACATTTTGTATTGCTATTCTTTAATATCATCTCCTTATGTACTAAAAACTTCAAGTGATCTATACCTATAGCTATATGGATACAATAACATTACAAAAGATTACAAAAAAACCATTTAGAGGCTGGAGTGGTGGCTCAGCCATTGGAGCCCTTGCCTGGCATGCACAAGGACCTGGGTTCAAACCCCAGCACCACATACACAACTAAGTGTCAGAGAAACAAAGGCCAGATGAAAAAGTAAATAAAAATTCTCTCCTCTCTCTCTCTCTGTCTCTCTCTCTTTTAAAAAAATCATGGAAAAAGTTAGGAGAGCATATATTGTAATTACTCAGATTAAGATGGTTGCTGAGTTTAAAGACAGGTTTGGAGCTTCCTGGTAAACAAGCCAAGAGGGGGACATATGGGAAATAAATCTCATCATCTGAAAGAGGACATGATTCTGCCCTTTAAGGGAAGAAACGTTTCCTGTGCATTACATTCCCAAGGGAACTTGTCACAAACCACTAAGGAATGTGTGACATTGCTACTACTTTTTGATACGGAGGGAAACATAAAGAAGGGGTCTTCAAAAAGACCCTTCACCACTGCACATGTGCGTTCCTCTCGGCCATTAGCGTTTTGGCTCAGGATGAAGGATGCCAAGGGGAATGACAATCAGAGTGGAGTATTGGCTTTGACAGCGAACAGACCTGGGCCTGAGTACTGGCTTGACCACCTCCCAACTGTGTGACCTCAGGAGTCAACTCACCCTCACTAGCCTCTTCCCTCCCTTCACTGGAAAATGGAGCTCACGATCCCCCTGCCCCTCCTATGGCATCATGCGGTCACTGAGTGAGTGGACAGGCATAGCCAACCAGCGTGGATTCTTGTAACAGTAGAGCATTAATAAGTTGGATACACTTCACTCCTCCTCCCTTGATTAGGATGTAACTTCATGTGGGTTTTTCTGGGGGTGTCTAAGGTAATGAGATAATTCACTTTTAGGCTTTCCTGTGTTTTGTTTCACATTCTCTAACCCTCCAAGGATAAGAGAGAGAGAGAGAGAGAGAGAGAGAGAGAGAGAGAGAGAGAATGTGTCTATCCTCCACTTAACAGTCCCCACTGTATATTGACTCTTTTCAAACTAAAGTGAGATTCCTCGGCTGACCATTCTGAGCTCTTCACCCTGGCACTTTTGCTATATACAACCACTTCTGTCCCAAAGGTACTTTCAGCTCCCATCCATCCCTGTGTACACAATGGCTTTGCACAGGCCTTTCCCTCTGCCCAGAGAACAGCCTTTTCCTCTCCTTCCTGGTCAGCTTGGCACAAAATCTCCTTCATTCTTAAAGATTGTATAAACAGCATCTTTTCTGTTAGGGCATCCCTGGCTACACAGAGGGGCTGTTCATTTTCTAGGACCCCTGGGGACGCTAACATTCTCTTGAAATATGCTTTCTTTCTCTTGCTTGACAATGGGCTCTTTGAATCCAAAGTGGGCTCATGGTCAGGTCAGTCTTTATTTTTATGGCTAACGTGGTGCTCGTTGGTGTCTAGTGCTAGTTGGCGCTGCCACCGTAACTTGTGCTTGCTTCTGTCCTAACCTCCTCTGAATGTGGACCCTGCATTGGTCCTGTGATCTTCCTGCTGCACTGTGGTTCCTTGAGAGCAGGGATGCAAGGACACTATTTCACTTTGTCATCCCTAGTACCAACCAAACTCTGCATTCATGGTGGGGGAATCAATGCTTGTTAAAGAATGCATTGATGCATTATGAATGAATCAATAATGGAACACCTCTGAGCCCAATTCCACCTGCTTTTCAAATAACAGGTAGAAATTGGAATTCAGCTTGAAATTTCAGTATATATCAATTATAGTTGCATCTCAGTAAATGAAATTCTCTGGAATTACATGTTATTTGGGGTTAGGTTCTCATAATAAGGTATAAGGTAAAAAATTAATCAACTAAAAACCATGTTAACAATCTTTTGGTAAGGTACCCCATTTGGAAATACTACTTCTCAATACATCTAATCTATTTAATTTACCTTCTTCACTGAGAAGTTGAATTTTTATTTAGTGGTGCCTAGAAATAAGTAATTGACTTGCGTTTTGGGTTTGTACTGAATCAAAAGGGACAGGGAGTGCAAAGGGAGGAGTCTTAGGAGGGGAGGTGGTAATGGCATGGGGTAGAGGCTACCTTCTGGGCACTGAGGTCAGGAAAGGCACAAGCAGAAAGAATGAAAGTACACATCACAATGGAGTCCAAAGATGAAGGAAGAGATGGGCTGAGGTCGAGGAGCAAATGCCGTGACACAGGAGGGGTCCCAAGGAAAGAGTGGAGAAGTCAAAAAGGAATTACAAGACCTAGGGGCAGAGTCCCAGAGCAGACTCCAGGGAGGCAGGCAGAGAGGTCCAGATTCCATGAGATGCCTCTTGGAAGACAAGAGAGGATGCTCTGAGACTGTGGATGCTCTACCTCCCTGCATGCAGGACTCCCCAGGCACGGCTCTTTGGGTTGTAATGCTGTTTATTTATTCAAAGAGTAGTAGTTTCCAGAATCTAAAAAATACCAACCAACCAACATGCTTTATTTGCAAAAGTAATACTTCTGCAATGTAACTCAAGATTTAACATTGAGACTTTAAAACGGAAGTGAAAAATGCCTCTTAACATTCCCTTTACTTCCAGACTCCCTCTCCAAGGACAACTAATTGTTGTGACCAGTTTGGTGCACATCCTTCCACATGTTTTGAGCACACAAACATTTTCACGGTAGCTTTCTAAAAATTATTTTTTAAAAATGTTGCTGTCACCTACATTCTGTTATGCCTCATTTTTTTCTCTCTCAGTAATATATCATAGCATCTTTTTGTATCTTTAGCTTTATTGGTAGGTATTTCTCAAAGTGAAGAAGCCCTATTAGTGTATTAGATGACAGGTTTCTGTTAAGACAAGTTTGAAGAATGTTTTCCTCCATCCTACTTAGTCTGTTAGCCCCAGTGAACCAGAAATTAAAGATTTATGTTGCTAATTATTATTTTTTAAATAAAAATTTCAGGGTAAAGCTGTGCTGGAAAGATTATATATAGTAATTGTGTTTACTGATCATCGCCACTCCTGAACAGCAATTCACGGTATAAAACTCAAGTAATTAGAACAATAAGCCCAGGTTAATTAAAATACAGGGTAACATTTGAGCAAGAATAAAATCCACCTTGGAGATTTTCCAGATGTGTATTCATTTTGTAGGCCCTTAATTCACCCCAGGAACTGGTGCTGCTGACAAGGTGAGCTGCTAGGTGCTAATCAGCACTGGCCCACCTTCGATCATGCCCTGCACATTTCTCTTTCCTGGCTGCAGGTCCAGGGTCAGAGGTGGGTTCCAGTCACCAGGAGGGCAGCACCGCAGTTGTGGAGGCCTTATCTTGGGCACCATTCTCGTGCTATTTACTATCTTGCCACTTGCCTTAATGGTTACAGGCTGGCTAATTAAAGCAATTAATCAAGCCCCCAGGAAGTTTGGATACTGTTTGGAGTTTCTTCTGCCTTTGCCTTCTTCTACTCAGGAAGCTGCTTTCCCTGGGGTGCTGTGGTTCCCAGAATTGCTCAAAGTATTGGGCATACTCTGAATGGCTCCTCCCGCTGCTGTCAAGGGCTCCAGTGAGCGCTGAGAGTGGAACATAAAGGCCACCGCTCTGGAATGCTCTCCTGGGCAGTCTTCTGCCCCAGGATGGGTGAGCAGCTGCTCTGTCTTTGTCCCTCAGTATCCATGTGACTGGTTCAAAAATCCCTACAGATACCAAAATCTACTGATGCTCAATTTCCCATGTAAAACAGTGCAGTGTTTACGTGTGGCTTTCACATTCTCCTATATTCTTTAAATCGTTTCTAGATTATTTGCAATACTTAACAAGATGAAATGGTATGTAAACCGTTGTTATTCCATATAGTTTGGAGAATAATGACAAGAAAAAGTCTGTTCCATGTTCAGTATAGACACAGTTTCTTTTCCCCCAAAATGTTTTCAATCCGTGGTTGGTGGAATCTGTGAATGAGGAATCATGGATATGGAGGTCCAACTGAATATGTCCTGGAGCTTCACGAGGACAGACCTGTGTTTTTCATTTTATATTTTCAGAGCTTTGTCAAGCCTGACATACAGGGGACACTCAATAAAAAAAAAATTCCCTCACCTCTTTTATGATTTTTTGCCACCTCGTGAATTTTGGCTTAAGAGAGTCATCATGCCAACAAATATTTTTGGAGGACTCCCTGTGGATCAATTACTATAGGGGGCACTGTGAGGAATCTGAGATTATTAAGACAAGGCAGTCTAGTGGGGGGGTGAAACACATTCCTGTATGGCTATAAGTCATGAATCTCATAAAGGAAGGTCAGCGAAGGTGCCGTGCTCTCTCAGAGCAAAAGAAGAAAGCTCTGCCTAGAAAGATCCAAAAGGGCTTCATGGAGGAGGTGACATTTCAACTGGGTGTTTGAGTTTTATGAAACAGATTTGGATAGGTAAATGTGTGTGTGTATGTGTGTGTGTGTGTGTGTATGTGTGTGTGTAGGATATGTCTATATATGGACTTGTAAGTGGGGCAAAGGGAAGTGATCCAGATGCTTCCAGGGAATAAAACCAACAGTATAAGCAGCGATACTGTCTCTGAGAAGACCCCACTGTTGCTTTTGGGCAGTCTCGCATTCATCCCAGAGATAAAACATTGCGAAGGCGACTGCTGGCGACCTTCAGCAACGTGGTGGGGTGGGTGCTTTTGGAATTTGGCTTCACCCTCTCTGCTTCCCTCCTTTCCTTCTCCGGGCGGTGCCTTCCTCCCTACCCGGTTCGCATTGGCAGACATTCTCTCTGGGTTTCCAGGGCTTCTGTGCTTTCTCCTCCCTTAACAAAGCCCATCCTTAGGAAGAAATTTAATGCTTGTGTGTGCGTTTGGATTCCAGCTGCCTGCTACCACTTAGTTTGCCTTACCACGGGGCTGACTTCTGCTGCAGAGCAGGGAGGACTGGGTGCTAAAGTCCTACTCTGCACTCAACTTTCTTCTGCTCCTAAGAACTGATGGGGGCAGCAGGTTCCCCGCCCAACTGCCTGCCTTGTCTGGGCTACGTGCACAGCCAGGTTTCTCCAGGAGAAACACCCTCAGCTTCCGCCCCTTCAGCAGACAGGTTTTGTTTCTCATTACTTTAATTAATGGAGTAAATAAATATTGCAGGATGCCTGGCTGAAGTTCTAATTTGCTTTTATTCCCTTCTTTACTTTCGTGAGAGTCCCTTTGCTCATTCTTAGGATGGTAAATCACCTCTAAGGCCCTGGAAGAGGGTGTGTAAAAGGCACCTGGAGAGAAATGGGACAGCTCCCATCCCCCAGGGGGGCAGGAGGACAGCTGCACTGAGCAGCAAGGGACCTGGGAAGAACTTCCAGCTGTTGTTCTGCAGTTTGGGGGGAAGGATGTTCATTTTATGAAAGAAGAATCCTCATGGAAGGAAAGTGGTTTGAGGACCATAAACAATGGTCACCAGGGATTGGGAACAGTGGTAGAGTGCTTGCCTAGCATGCATAAGGCCCTGGGTTCACTTCCCATACCATGCAAAAAATTTATATATTAAAAAAAATGGTCACAAGGAACAACTCTGGGGCAAACAGAAATTTAGAGGAAATTGTGAGAGGGGTGGAGATGCCTGGCCTTGCAGAACTACAGTTATGCATTTAGTGGGGGTAGTTTTGGGCACTCTGAGGTGCAGATGGAGCAGCTTTTCTTTCTTCTAAAGCCCCTAGTGTCCCACATCAGCAGGTGGACAAGCTGCTGCCTGGGATTATCTATTGGACTGTGAAGGACCAGCTGTTTGCAGTGACATTACCAGGCAGCCAGAAGTGGACAGGGAGTCCAGGCTTCCCGTGTTCACTTGGAATTCTGACCGTTTTGGGGGACTCTATGTAAACTCTTGTATTTGGGGAAAAACCAATGGGGGAGGAATTGAACACAAACAAAACCTCTGAACAAAATAATTCATGACCTGGGAGGAGTTCCTGGGCTTTCAAAAGCAGCTCACAGAGAGAGAGATGGAGGGGTCTCAGCAGAGCCACAGTGCCCATTGCAGCCCACATTTGTGAAACAATTCTGGTAAAATCAGGAGTTGAGCATCTTCAATGCAGATGTTTCCTCCCTTCTAAGAGGTTCCTTATGAAATTCACTCATAAATTTCTAAGCCTATATATTTTTTTTTGTCAAAGAACGAGCTCTGTCTGCGTCTTTTTACCCAGGTGTTACTTGTTGGAGCATTCTTATTTCAGCCATTGCGTATAAGGCAGTCTGAGTCTCTTGAGCTTTCAAGTCTCATTTTTTCAGATTGTGACAACCCTGGGTGTGTGACCATTGCTGCCTTAGAGGTGATCGGAGCAGTGAGGGACTTTCCCGATCATCTCACCCCATCCCCGCATCTTATAAACAGTATAGCTGAGATCTAGGAAAGGTAGTCGTGCAAAGTCAGGGGCCAGAGGGAGGCAGAACTGGAGCCAGGGCTGGGTCGGTATGGAACTGACACGGACAGCAGCCCACCCCAGGGCTGCCACTGCTACTAGTAATTGCAAGAACGCCATCCTGTTGGCTCATTGTTGAGAGACCGCCGTAAGAAATTTTCCTTTGTGTGTGGAACCCTCGAGTCATGAGGTATGCATTCTCTATCTGGACTGCAAATTCCCATCTTCTCTTGCCCTTTCTCTTCCTGACAACACATCCTTCATGACTATTTGAGTTCCTGCCTCTGAAAATCCTTTCTGTTGCCCCACATTCATTACTTCTATTTGTGTCCACCGTATTCTTGCACTTGTTATTTTAGAGGATGTTATAAGGTGCCTGCCAGCCTCACTCTACCTTTGACTTTTCTTCTTCTGTTGTTTTTAAAGAGAGAAGAGACAGTAAGGAGGAGGGGAAGAGAGAGAGAGAGAGAGAGAGAGTCAATTTTCATGCGGCTTTCTTTGCTCCGAGACTATGTTGTGTACGTGGGTTTGAACTTGTGTCCTCGTGCTTGCCAGGCAAGTGCCATAACCACTGAGCCACCTTTCCAGCCCTACCTTTAACTTCCTATAGGCACCATTTGTGCTTGTATTTCTGTGGCTCAGAACGCTGTTGGCACAAGGTGAATATCAGTTGAATGAATACCTGTGCTTTTACTTCTGAGTCTAAGTGTCATTCTTAACATTTAGCAGATGCATGTCAGTTTCTGTTAACAGAGCAACAGAATCTTACTCATTCTCAGCATGTCAGATTTGGAGGGGGCCACGTAAGTTCACAGATTCATTTTTACAAATGTAATACCTGAGGCCCAGAAATGGAATTAATTTACCCAGGCAAGGATGCACGGCATTTTTGCATCAGAATTAAAACTAAGTCTTGATGAAAATACATCCATTTATTACTCCTGTGCCACAGTTTGAAGTATTTATTATTTCATTGCATTAAAATACATATTCCCATAGGATTCCTTTGGGCACAGACACAAATTACTGTGTTTGTCAGTGTATTATTCGTTGCTATCACAAAATACCTAAGGCTGGATAATTTATAAAGAAAATGGGTTTATTTTGGCTCACATTTCTGGAGGTCTGAGATTATGGTGCTGCATCTGCTTGACTTCCGATTCAACTCATGGTAAGAAGTGGGCAAGTGAGGGCACATGGAAGAGTATGCGTGCATGAGAGGGGTTGAGCGAAAGCTGAGTTTATGACAACCGTCTCTCAGGGTTACTAATCCAGTCCTGTGAGATATGAGAACTAACTCATGCACAAAAGGTATTAATTTCTCTTAATGACATAATCACCTCTTAGCGGCCCCAGCACCTCTCAGCATGATTATTGTGGGGACCAACCTCAATAAGAGTTTTGGTGACAAAGCCAGGCATCGTGGAACATGCCTGAAATCCCAGCAGCTAAGGAGGCTGAGGCAGGGGGATCAAAAGATCAAGGACAGATTCAGCCACTTAGCAAGGCCCTAAGAAACCTAGCAAGACCTTGTCTTAAAATAAACTATAAAATGGGTTGGGGATGTGGTTTAGCGCTTAAGCACCCCTGGGTTCAAGGTTCAATCCCCAGTACCAGAGAGAGAGAGAGAGAGAGAGAGAGAGATTTGATGAGAGAACATATTCCAACTGTAGCATATGTTTCTAGCATATTATTATTACTATTATTCCATCTAAGGAAGCGTTTTGCTTCTTGCTGGAGGTAAGGATCAGAAACAAGCATTTCTCAGTCTCCAGAGGAAACAGGTTGTGAATATTCTTTATTCAATTTTTGGTAGAAATGATTCTTCCTCACACGGGGGAGAGGTAGATACTGAACTTTCATTACACATTTTCTCTTTTGCTGAGCTTACAGCCTCCCTAATGGGAAGTGTGATGCCAGGTTAACTGGAGAGCTGAAAATGTACTGTCCGCTGAGGCACAGGAAGGCCAGATGCTTCACAGTGCTGGAGGTGACACAGTACCTGCAGCAGTGGTGGCAGCACTGGACCTCAGTCTTCCACGGACTTGCAACTTCCTTGTCACCTGCTTGGAGCTCAGGAGGGACCGCCATGGATCCGCAGCTCTCACGTCCCCCCTCTGGAGAGTGAGACGCACACAGAGGAGGAAGGGGTCAGAATCAGCCCATAGCAATTACAGTTAGCCCTCTGGAGAGTCTGCTCCAGAGGGCCTGTGGGTGGAGCAGGTGGGTTTGTCTTCATTTCCATCATCACCACCTCTGCTCTGATCCTCAGATCTTGGGAGATCAGAGTCTGTGGCAGGCTGAAAGTGGGGCAAAGACAGCTGTGTGTGTGGGTGAGAAGTGCATCTGAATCACCCCACTTTGCCTCCCAAGTGACAGTGGAAAATGCCAGTGGGAAGTAAATTCCAAATATCACCAAAATCCAGCTAGGATGAGAGTCTTGTCTGCCTGGCGATTTTTAGAAAGGATCTTCCCTTAAGCAACTGGAGGAGTTGTTTGGTGATTCATGCCAGTTTGTTGCAATGAGCCTCTATTAAGTGCCTACTGTGTGTGCAATGCATCCACTAGGGTAATAAAAGAGAATGAGAAGTCTTGACCTCTGCCTTTGATGCACTTGCCAACTAATACAAAGATTCATTCATTCATTGTCATTTTCTGAAAGCCAACCTTGAGCTCTGTTCTGAAGGCAGAAATGGCTAAGAGACAATGTCTCCCTTCAAGGATTTTACTGTCAAGAGAATGAAAGAGAGATAGCTACCTACAAAGTGAGAGATAGGTAGGGCCACAGGAGCAGCACGTGACGGGAGCAGAGAGGAGGCTTATCTTACCTGGTCCAGGAATAGGTTAAAAGTGAAACTTGCACATTATCATGAAGGATGAGCAAGAGTTAGCAAGGAAACTACACTACGTGTGGACACGGCACTTTCAGGAGTCAGAGGTAACTGAACTTTTGGAGGAGGGTTTGAAGATTTATGAGAATAAAGGCCTAGAGTCTTTGAAAGCAACTGTCTCTTCTACTTCCTGAATATACCCACAGTAACTAGAGAGTGATATAACCAACAAGACACAACTAACTCTCAAATGCAGCTGCTAGAAGTGCAAATTAGTGCAACTATTCTGGAAAACAGGCAGTATTTGCTGAAGCTAAACTTACAGCTATCCTATGACATAGTCATTGTTCTTCCAGGTATATATGTCTGAGGGAAAGGAGTGCACATGTTCATCAGAAGACTTACACAAAAATACTTACAGCAGCACTCTCCCCAGGAGTTACAGATGGAAAACTGCCAGCAAGACCATCAATGTATAGGAAAGCTGTGGAATTTTCACACAGTAGAGGAGTGCGTAGCATTGAGAATGATCCAGTATGAATGCATATCGTAAACCTAACATTGAGTGAAAGAAGCCAGACACAGTGTTCTGACCGTGTGATTCTATTTTTATATAAAGTACTTTATCAGACAAAGAATATATGATATTATAAGTCAGGATATTAGCTGTCCTTGGGGGCATAGTTATTGGAAACAAGCATGGGAGGGTGCTGGCGGTGTTTTTCATTTGGGTATTGGTGGCAAAGAGGCAGCCATGTTGAGAGAATTCAGTGAGTTACTTGAAATTAACCCTTAGCAAAAAGTGGAAACACCCCTAGGATCACAAAAAGCTGTGTTACGGTTTAGATGTGAGGTATCCCCGGAAAGCTCACGCATGAAACAATGCAAAAAGGCTTAGAGGTGAAAAGATTAGGTGCTGAGAGCCTTAATCCAATCAGTGAATTGATCCCTGATAGGGATTTAACTGAGTGGTAACTGACACCATGCCCTGATGGCTGGTGCTTCCCAAGGAAGCCTTCCATTGAGATATCACTGCTCTCATCTCAGCCTTTCGTGTTGTCCCCTGAGATATGGCCATGTCACTGAGCCTACCTTTGTGCTCTCTTCTTCTAATTAAGAGATGAACCCAGGGATCAGTGGCTTAAGACACTTTGACAGTAAAGGCTGCTTCCCTCTGTACCCTGAGAGGAAATGCAGGGACAGGTGAAGGGAAGCCAGTGCTCATCATCCCCCTGGGTAGCGGCCAAACTGCTGCCCTCCTCACTCCAGTCACCAGCAATGTCATAAGAAAGCCACACTGAAAAGAGCTATGACAAAACCTACCAGTGTTCCTGACAGACCTGCGTCCCAACTTGGCCCTGAGCCACACGGAGGGAGAGGAATAGAAGGAAGAACACTGAGTGCACGCTGACCTCACTGCTGGGCTTCATGGCTTTCACCTGATGCTCTTTCCATAATTTGGCAGCTATCTACTGAGCATCTATTAGGGCTTGGACCCTGGAGATGCCATGGCAAGCCAACAAACAAAATTAGACCCCGGCTCCAGGGAACTCATAGTCCACGGCAAAATAGGCATCAAATAGATATTGCTCTATGATCACTGTTAGGGAAAAACAGGATTAAGTTGTCTGAGGACTTGACACCAGGTGCCCGTAACTGGTTTGGGACAGTGAGGGAAGGCTGTGCAGAGGAGATGATTGGCAGCTGGAATCTGAAGGCTGAAAGGAGTTGCTGGAGAAAGAACTTGGTGGGATGCATCCTGGGCAGAGAAAGAATAGCTTGCACAAAGGTCTTGCGGCAGGAAGATCAATGATGTTCAGAGGATCTAAGAGTTCAGGGTGGCTGAAGAGTGTACATGAGAATGGAGAAGAACCTCAGTGCCGGCTGGGGAGAGGGTTGACACTCGGATTGTGGGGGCCTTGTGGGTTTTGGGGAAGAATTTAGCAACTGAGTGATGGGCAAGAGTGAGCTACATTTGAGTGGTAGAATGGACAAGATCTGATGACGGAAGGGATAACTGAGGGAGAGGAAGGTGTCAGCTAATGACTGCTAGGTTTTTGGCCTGTGAAACTAGAGGAATGGTGATACCATTGCAGAGATCATTCATGGCTGTGATGGGGAAAAACAAGGAAAAGCAGAGATGTGGAGAAGATTATAACTTGTGCTTTTACCTATCTCAATTCCCAGAAGCAGCCCTTCTTCTGTAGACAAGAAAATGGAGTCCGAGAGTGGTCAAGAAACTTGGACAAGCAAGTTATTCGAACCTTGGCAGCAAGGTAGTTTGTGTTCATTTCGGAGGTACATGTCTATTGTGTATGTAGTATGTCCTATTTCTTAGAACAATTTCTGATGTGCCATCTCATTTTAATTTTTACCATTACAGCTCCACATAGAAGCCAGCATTATAATCATTTATGGTCAAGGATTTTGAGATCATTAACTCAGTCAATATCAGAGAGCTATGTCTGGTGTGAATGGAATTGGAACTCATGGCTCTGTGACACAGTCTTTCCCTCCATCCCACACTGTTCAGTTTCTTAAGCATTAGGATTAGATAAATTGCTTGGCTGACTATGTGGGGCAGCTTATTTAACCTCCCTGAGCCTCAATTTCTTCACCTGTAAAATGGAGAAAATATATATGTCTCAAGGGCTTGTAATGAGAGTTCAGCGAGCAGCTGTTTACTGAACTATTTGGTACAGTGCTTAACACAGTGCAAGCACTCACTTCTCATTAGACAGGAGGCTGCTGCTGAGTGTGCACTTCTCAACCCGTGCATCCCTTTTCCCTTGAGAAAAAAGCAGCAGTTCCCAAAGCTGGGAGGGCCTGGAGATTGCTGACCAACTATTTCCCCAAAGGATTCCTATTATCTCTGTAAATGTCCCATAAGGACTTCATGCACAGTTTCCTCTGCCTCATCCCCGCTACTATAGTCAGTCGCTGAGTCTTGACAATTCTTTTCTTCCTCCATAATTTCTTTTACCTCACTCTTCTCTTCCCTATTCCAACACTGCTTCAGTGCAGATCCAATTAGGGATACATCTGATTCATCACAATAAACTTTTAACTTTGAACCCAGAGTATTCTATCTCCAAGCTATATCCCCAGTCCTTTCTTCTTTGAAATGTTATTTTGAAACAGTCTTGCTGAGTTGCTCAGGCTGGCCTCAAACTTCCAGTTCTCTTGCCTCAGCCTCCCTGCTTGGATTATAGTTGTTCACCATAGGGCCCAGTTTAAACTTTAACTTTGTAACTCCATCTCCCAAGTGCTTTCCCAGTCTCACATGTACTTCCCTGTGTTTCCTCACTGAGTGCACAGCAAAGCCTAGTCAACAAGTCAGGCATCGTTACCCTCTCCTGTCAGTCTCTTTCAAACTCAACTGCCAGTGCTCTTCAACACTTTTCTCCAACTAAAAGAGTCAAGCCGTCATCTCCCCATGCATTGCCCACAATCCCTGCACTGTATTTCTTACCATATGGTCCTTAGCTTTCAGAGCACCCCTCTCTTTCCTTTTTAATTTTAGTTTCATTTCTTCCAGGTCCCACTCCAGTCTTGCTTTGGTGAAGCTTCTTCTGAGTCTCTAGCTAAAAATCTCTTTTTCCATGAATTCTTAAAGCACTTGATACATTTCCTAAGACTTGAGGGCTGGGATAGCTTCCTAGTCATTGTTACCACCAAAAAGACCAGCATAGTACCCTATACATCACAAAATTATGGACTTTGGATAGTCATAAACATACAGTAGTTATCTGGTATATGCTTTCAGTTCATGAAATTTCAATGAATATTTTTATTTATCACTCATGTGTTTGGTTCACCACAACAGAATAAATTGTCCAACTATCATGGACTCTATGCTATGCAGGGGATGGCAGAATGAATAAAACCAATTCTTTTCCCTCAAAGAGCTCAATGTAGTAGAAGATATGTAAAGAAAATGAATACTTACCATGAGTGTGGTTCGTGCTATACCAGAAGCACAGAATGCTAAGGTAATGCATTAGAAGAGACCTCTGCTCCAGGCTGAGTCAATGGGTGGGAGTGTCATGGTTGGATTATATTTCCTGGAAACATAATGCCCCCTCCATTATCTGCTGCAGTTTCAGTTACACATGCCAACTATGGTCTGAAAATATTAAATAGAAAATTCCGGGAATCAATAAGTCATAAGTTTTTTTAAAAGAGAAAGGGAGTGATCAATTTATTTATTTTTTCATCTGGTCTTTGTCTCACACTTAGTTGTGTATATGATGCAGAGGTTTGAACCCAGGTCCTTGTGCATGCCAGGCAAACGTTCCAACTGCTGAGGCACCTCTCCAGGCCAAGTCTTAAGTTTTTAACTGTGTGTTGTTCTGAGTAGTGTGTTTAAATATCATTCCACCCATTCTATCCTGCCCAGCATGAATCATCCCTTTGGTCAGCATATCCACACTTATACATGACCTGCCCATTACTTGGTAGCCATCTTGATTATCAGACTGACCATCCTGGTATCACTGTGATTTTCAAGTGATCCTGTGTCACTTAATAATGGCCTTTCAAAGCAACAGCAATGGTGGTGGTGATCAGCTTATGCCAAAGACAAGCCCAAAGTGTTTCCTTTCAGTTAAAAGGTAAAAATTTTTGACTTCATAAGGAATGAAAAATAATGTATGTGGAGGTTGCTAAGACCTGTGGTAAGAACAAATATTCTGACCACAAAATCTTTGTTTAAGAGATAAGAGGGACAGTGAGAAAGAGAGAGTTTTATTTAGTTTTTCGTATGACTTTTGTTGCTTCAACACTTAGTTGTGTACGTGGTGCTGGTATTCAAACCTGGGTCCTTGAGCTTGCAAGGCAAGTACCATATCTGCTGAACCACCACTCTAGCCCCTCTAACCACAAAATGTTGAAGAAAGAAATGGAAATTTGTGCTAATAACACTGGGACACCTCAAAATGCAAAATTTATGAGAGAGACCACATTCATATAACTTTTATTATAGTACATTATGATAATTCTTCTATTTTTATTTATTGTTATCTCTTAATGGGCCTAATTTACAAATTAAACTTTGTCTTAGTTATATATGTATAGGAAAAAGCCATAGTATATATAGATTGTTATTATGTTTGGTTTCATTCATCCACTGGGAATCTTGGAACATATCTTCTGAGGATAAGGGAGGACTAGGCTATGTGGGAGGCCTAATTTCCAGTATCTGTGAATGTGACCTTAATTTGGAAATAGGATCTTTGAAGATGCAATCCAGTTCAGATGAAGTCTTTGGATTAAGATAGGCTATAAATCCAACTGCCAGCAGGTGGTGGGGATATGAGAATTGAGATCTGCAGAATATTAGTTATCCCTGAAGAGAGAAGAAGAGAAAGGAGGAAAGAGGAGACAGGAAAGAGGAAATAGGAAGAGAAGGAGGAAGCATGAGGCATATCCAGCTTCCGAAGAATCTTAGGTGACTTTATTAAATTCCTGCTCCTTATCACGTTTAAAAGGCTCTAAATCAAACAGGTTTTTGAGAACACCCTAATTCAGTAACTGGTGTCCTTATAAGGAGAGAGAGATTTGGAGATAGACACATAGGGAAGAACGTCATGTGGCAGTGGAGGCAGAGAATGGGGTGGTGCAGATGCAAGCCAGAGAACACTGAGGATGGCGGGCAACCACTAGAAGCAAGAAAACAGGCAATACTTTCTTTCTCAGGTTCTTTAGAAGAAGTATGGTTCCTGATTTCAAATTTCTAGCCTCCAGATTATGAGGAAAAACAATCATCCTGTTTCAAAATATCTCCCAGTGTGTGTGATATTTTGTTATAGCAGTGCTGGGAAGTTAATGCAGAAGGTAATGAAGGAGGTGAGCCCCTAGTTGAGGAAAAGGATTAATATTCAGAATACACAAATAACTCCAAAAACTTAACACCAACTAACCCAATTAATAGGTGGGCAAATGAACTAAACCGACATTTCTCAGAAGAAGAAATATAAATAGCCAAAAGATGTATGAAAAAATGTTCAACATCATTAGCAATTAGGGAAATGCAAATCAAAACTAAACAGAGATTTCATTTCACTGCAGTCAGAATGGCAGTCCTCAAGAATACAAACAATAATAAATGCCGGAGAGGATGCGGTGGGACTATAAATTAGCACAACCATTGTGGAGATCAGTATGAAGTTTCCGGAAAAGACTAGGGATGGAACAACCATATGATCTAGCTATACCACATCTCAGTATTTATCCTGAAGAATTAAAGTTATCATACTACAGCAATATATGTATATCCATATTTGTAGCAGCACAATTCACAATAGCCAAACTATGTAACCAGCCTAGGTGTCCATCAACAGATGGAATGGATGAAGAAAGTGTGGTACATACACACACACACACACACACACACACACACACACACACACACACACATACACACACACACAATAGAGTTTTATTCAGCCATAAAATAATGAAACTAAGTTATTTGCAGGAAAACAGACAGAACTTGAGGCCATTATGTGAAGCAAAATAATCCAAATAAGAAGGTCAAAGGTCATATGTTTTCTCCCTTAAGTGGGAGTTAGAAAGGAAGAAGGAAAAGTGGGAGGAGGATCTTTTGTAAATCAAAGGGAGATCATTAGAGTAGAAGAAAGGGGCAGGGGGAGAGATAAGGGGAGAGAACAAGGAAATACAGAGGAATGACATTGACCAAGTTATGTTGTTGCATTGTGTGTATGTATGAATATGTAACATGCCACCATGGTGTCCAACTATAATACATTAACAAAAACTGGGACAAGAAGAAGGAATAGTATTTGCTGGTATAAAGCATGGAGTGACGCTGACCATGGTGCTGATGGACTCAGTGGGTTGGTGAGTTACCTGGTGGCACTGAGGACTGTGAGCTGGATTCTGAGGGAGTTGGATAATCCTCATGCTTTCTGTTTCTTTCCCTACTTCCTCTTTGCTCTCTTCTCCATTCTCTTCTTTCCTCTTCCAGGATAACCAGGATGCTCTAGGTCTTGACACCCATTCTCCCACCACCTGTTATATTACTGCTTCTGGTGACTAAGTCTCTATGACTGAAGCATGACCTTTTTGGAGGCACAGATGAATTTGCTTTCCCCTTCTTCTGCCCCCCAAATTGCCCTCCCTCAGGATTCCCCCTCATCAACTCTCCTTTGTTTCCTCTCTCCCCTTTCTTATGAAGCAGAAAGAATCAGGCTAAAGAGCTAAAAAAGAAAACATTTTTCTGTGTTTTATCTTCTCTTCAGAACAGTTGTTGTTTATGAGGATTTTTAAAATAGAAATTCAGCAAGCCCTGTGATAACAATTGCTATATATACTTATTTTTATAAAATAAATTAGTCTCTAGGGGATACCCTGCTAAATATAGTGATAAAGTGAATCTGAATATTTTCAAATACCTTTTCCCCCCTCCCCTCTTGCTATATTTTCTGCTTTCCTGGAGCTGGGAGTGATGCTGCTGAAAAAGCTGAGTGGAATCTTGACTGATTGGTCAATGATTTCTTCATTTAAAAATAAACTTTCTAAAAGAGACAGAGAAAAGATTGTAATTCAAGGGAAAATTTTGCAGACTATTTAGGTGATGAGGTCAGGGACGGCATGGGTTAGTTAATAGAGTAGCTGTAGATTTGAGCCCTAGGGCTTTACTTACTAATGACATGATGATGAGAAAAATACCTTACTCTGTTGGGGTCTTATCTTCTTTATCTGTGAAATGGAAGCATTAGAAATCACTTCAAAGAATATTTTAGGATCAGGGATACATATCTACAGAGGAGATAGTAGGTGCTTGTAAAGTGGTAGTGGATAGTTAGACTATTAGTTCCTCCTTAGCTGAGAAGTTCATCAGCTTCATCACCAGGTGGTTGTGTTAATGGGTTAATGTGTTAATGGGAACGGAAGCTTTCAGGGAATAAAGAGACCTAAACTAACAGACATAGGACCATGGATCTAATAGACCTAGGACATCACCACTGGTTAAATCTGGAAAAGATCTTAAGATTCAATTGGGAAAAATTCCTGTTTTTTCAGGCCCAAATTCAGGCCCAAATTTCCAAAGTGACTTGACCAAGGTCAAAAAACTCATCACATAGCCAAGATGCCCAATGGCAATCAATTATTTCTAAGTAGTGACCTCTCTTAAGAGCATTTGCAAACTTAGAGCAGGAGAACTTGGGTCTGAGCCTTGGTTGTATCCTTAACAGCTGCCCCTTAACCTTGGACAAGCCTCTTAGACTCTTTCAGTCCCAATTTTTCCCCCTTCACATTTGAGGATCACCATTCTGGTCTTGCAGGTTTGCAAGGAGCAGAGTTGATAAGTCTGTAGGACTATCAAGAACCACGGCCTTGTAGGTGTTTGGACCTTTCCTCTCCTGCCAGAAGAGATTGCCTACAGCAGTGAGGAGAAGAAGGAAAATATTTGTGGAAAGAGGGGAAGGCACTATCCTCTCACCCCTGAGGGTTCTTACCCATGGATTCCCCAAACCCAACCTGTCTCAGTTGGAACAAGGCTGTGTTCTCATCATGATTCTGCACCTGGTTTGCTTTGTGGCCTGAGATCAGTTACTTTCAATTCTCTCTCTCTCTCTCTCTCTCTCTCTCTCTCTCTGTATGTGTTTGTGTGCACATGCATGTGTGTTTAATCCATAAAAGGGTAGCACTGGTGGACCAGCTGCTCTCCAAGGCATCAGGTGGCCACAGATCATGCCCTGTTGCTGAGGGAGAAGCTTTGTCTTTCTGGGTCTGAGGCACTATGTTCACACTAGCTCCTCACCTCATCCCCTTGGTGAGTCTGCTGGGAGGGGTACCTGGAACTAGATGTCTCCTCCATCCTATTTCCCCACTCACTCTGCATTCACAAGTTTCTGGGCTTGTGACTGCACTCAGCATTGTCCAGATAAGGAAATGAAGACTCAGAGAGGTTAAGACCTCTGGCAGGGCTTAGCAAGGGCATCAGGGACCAGCATCCCTTAGAGGCAGTGGTGAGCCAGGGTAGTAAGAATAAAGGTTGCATTTATAGAGCCAGCCCCTGTTTACAGGCACTCATCATAATGAGTCCTAGTTACTCCCCAGGGCTCAGTCGTGTTTGTTCCATTTCATAGAGGGGAAACCTGGAGATCATGCAATCCTATAATTGAGCCATACTGTGTGGCTCCTAAGCCTGGCATGCACACCTGCCTCTGGCTCCAAGTTCATGCTTTTTCTAGACCCTTTCTGTGTATCTTTGTTGCTATTCCTTCCTTCTTCCATTGCTCTCTGTCTTCATTGCCTTTTCTTTCTTCATTAGTAGATAGCCCCATTCTATTTCATAAAGGCTGACTCAAAAGGATAGACCTGGGAGAGATCTGGGATCAACATCTTCATTTTATCCCTGAAGATTTTGAGGTCTAGGGAGCATCTGTGCCTTGCCCAGTGGCCATGGTTAATTTAGAAAAGACACCAGGGAAAATACAATAATATTAATTGAGTTCTCATTAATTTCTAGATGATGCGATGTGTGCGTTGGATGGATTATGTCATGTAGTCCTTTTGACAGTATTATTAAAGTAGAAATTATCATTATCTTTAATGCTTAGGTAAGGAAACTAAGGCTCAGAGTGACTAAGGTGTATATTCAAGCCTGCACAGCAGATGGAATCAGATTTTTTAGTCTGCTTTTGATTTTAAAATCAGAACTATTTCATGCTTTTAAAATCATAGCTGTTTCATGTTTGCTCAGCTGGGTGCTGCCTTAGTTTCTTCTGAACAATTAATTTCTGAAACACAAGGCTCTGAATTGAAAGACACTGATGAAAACAGGCACACTTTTATTTTGCCACTTTTTTTGGTCTGCACTCCTGCTTAAGTCTTATTGACTCATAAGTCAAAGATCATCTTTTGTTATGCCATGTAGAAGTAATTTATAATCCATAAATTTAAAGGAACTCCCAGTATTGATTATACATTTTCTGTATATCAGATAATGTGCTATATAACTTTACATGTATAATAGGATTCAGTTCTTACATCAATCTATTGTTATCCTTATTCAACAGATGAGAAAATCAGGACTTTAAAAGGGTGGGTAACTGCCCAAAGTCACTCACTATGCAAATAGGCAATAGAGCTAGGATCCAAACCAGGCAACAGCCATTTGGACAGCAGTTCTTAACTTTGGCTGCATGTTGAGATCACCTGGAGAGTTCTGAAAAACAGGATGCCAGGCCCTTCCCCAGACTAACTGAACTGAGGTCTATATGGAATAGAGCACAGAATTTTGGTGCTCTATTGGAGTATGAAGAAAAGGCTACAGAATGGGAAAAAACTTTGCCAGTTACTCTTTTGGACAGAGAATTAATGTAGAGAGTACACAAAGAACTCAAAAAACTTAACAACCAAATAAACATCAAATAAACCAATCAAGAAATGAGCAAAAGAACCAAGTAGACATTTCTCAAAATAAGAAATTCAAACAGTCAATAAATGCATGAAGAAAATGTTCAACAGCTTTAGCAATCAGGGAAATGCAAATTAAAACTAGACTGAAATTTGTTCTCAGTCCAGTCATCAGGAATACAAGTAAGGAATACATCAGTAATACAAGAGGATGTGGGTAAAAACGAACACTTTATACTGTTGATGGGATTGTAAATTAGTACAACCAGTATGGAAATCAGTATGGAGATTCCCCAAAAGACTAGAACTGGAACCACCATTGTATCACACAGGATAACACTCCTTGGTATTTATCCCAAAGAATTAAAATCATCATACTGTATTGATGCATGCATACCCATGTTTATAGCAGCTCAATATAGCCAAAGTAAGCAACCAGCCTAGGTGTCATCTGCAGATGACTGGATAAAGAATATGTGGTAGATTTACACAATGGAGTTTTGTTCAGCCACCAGAAGAGCAAAATTATGTCATTGTCATTTGCAGGAAAATGGATGGAACTGGAGAGCATCACACTGAGTGAAATTAGTCAGACACTGAGAGTCAGGGTCCATGTGTTCTCTCTCATATGTGAAAGCTGGAGAGAGAGAGAGAGAAAGAGCGAGTGGAAGAAGAAGAAGAAGAAGAAAAAGAAGAAGAAGAAGAAGAAGAAGAGAGGAGGAGGAGGAGGGGAAGGAGAGAGAGAGAAGAGAGAGAGGGTATCTCATGAAAATAGATGGAAGACTGGTAAAGGAAAGGGGTCAGGGGAGGGAAGAAGGGAAGGAAAGGGGAGGTACTGAGGAATCATATTGACAAATTATGTTGCATGTGTGTACAAATATGTCACAATGAATCCTGTTATTATGTATAATCATAATGCACAGATAACAAAATAAAGCCCATCAGTTGATTCTGATGCACAGTGAGAGTTAAAATCACTGCTCTGTGGGCAGAAGTCTTTATCACGAAGTGATGGTGCCTGATTGACTAAATGGTATCTACATTCCATAAGCCCATTGAAGTCATGAGGGCCACTTTGGCCTCTGACTCCCTTCTTGATGCTATGGAGGCAAATATCAGAGCTATTTACCACCAGCACTGTCCAAAAGAAGTATAATGTGAAGCACACGCGTAATTTTCTAATTCTAGTAACCTTACTTTTGAAAAAGTAGAAGTCATCTTTAAAAATATATTTTATACCCAATATACACAAAATATTATCATTGCATAATACACATAAATATAATTAATGAGATTTCAAATTTTTGTTTTTTACTTTTGGTATTAAGTCTTGGGAAATCTGGTATGTATTTTATCTTTACAACACACCTCAATTTGGACTGGTCACATTATTGCTCAGTAACCACAGTGGCTAGAGATTACTGAATTAGACAGCTCCACTTTAGAGAATTTTCTCTGTCCCTGTTTCTTCTCCCAAGGTCTCAGATTCATACAGAAATTATAGCAGTATGCCCTGGAGAAACCTTCTCTCATTGAATTTTTCTGGCCTTCTGGGTACAAATCTATCATATTACCGGTACATCATCAGTTCAAACTACAATAATCAATCTCTGGTCTCCCATATGCCCTTTGCCTCCTTAAGAGAAGGCGGGCCTTAGGGAAGGTTTCAGGAACCTTGCTTTGTCAGGATGATAGAAAGCTAGACATCTTCTTTATATCCCTTCCTTTCATCATTTGTTTTTAAGAAGCAAAATATTTTGGAGAAACAATTTGATGATATGAATCAGGAGACATTAAAAAAATCCAATCCAAGTAGTTTTCTAAGGAAACAATCTTAAGTGTGGGGAAAGTTTCATGACTAGAGATGCTTATCAGGGGCTTATTTATTATGGAATAATTGGACACAGCCCAAATGTTCATGTTAGTGGAGCAATAACAGAGGCTAAGCCCAGTCCAAAGAATGGGAAATCATGCAATCAGTTAAAATAATATCAGAGAGTTATACAGAGGACTTCTTATGTTGAAACGGAAAGAGTGAGAATCAAATTGTTTATGCAGAATTACAAGTATGTAAAAATATCTTAACAGCAGAAAATGATGGAAAGAAAATACACTAAGGAGTTTGGAGTGACATAGTTATCTTTTGGTAGGATGATGATGGGCAATTTTCCCTGTTGTGTGTGTGTGTGTGTATGTGTGTGTGTTGAAATGTAGTGAGTATACTTCCCTTTCATAATAAATACCCTTTCTTATAATAAATAAACAATACCAAGGATAAAAAGAAACTTTAAAAAGCAATTAAAAAGTTTCTGCTGTTGCCTGCTGCTAGAAAATCATTTGGCTGTGCCTATGGGCTTTTGGAGGAAGAGGGAAGAAAAGAGGGGGATTGTGGGTGTAAAGGCTCCTCTCTCGCCTGCCAGGGGCAGATTTGCATTTCGCACACTGATGCATCATTTCTGACAATTTGGGAAGTCTTTTCCTAGAGCCTTGGACTGGGACTGATGCTGAAACAAAAAGCCGGTTTGTGAGGAGGACCCCTCCGCGGTGGTGTTGGCACAACAAACCCTTTCTTCAGCCTGGAGCTGCAAAATGGACGCATTCAACGTCTGCAGGAAGGGGCTGGACCAGGAGGCTGCTCCTTTGCTCTAAGTGTAAAATTAAGTGTCTGAGAAGCACAACTAGTTTTGGATCCCCTTGGCATCAGAAGCCTTGTCTCGGGGCACTGAGTTTGTGCACCCTGAGGACTTTCAGAGTCTACAGATTCCAAAAGGGGAATTCAAAATTTTGCTTATTCCAAAATAAACTCGGAGAGGTAGCCCTAGCAGAGACACCTTATGAGAGAGGTGTTAATGTAACCATTTCACAAAGAGTGAAACTGAGGCTCAGAGGGGTGAAGAAAGTCACCTACAAGGTAGGGGGCACTGGTGGGGCTCAAATATGGATCTACCTGCCTCCAAAGCTCATGCACTTTCCACTCTGTGATATAGTTAGCTTCGCCTTCTCCTGCTTCTCTTTGTAGGGGCTACAGATGTGTTGAGAATGCCCTGGAAGATAGAAAACTAGGTTGTTGAGATGACTCCCAGTTCTGACCAACTGATGTCCTATGGCCACAACAACATAACCCATCCAAAATAGACTTGTTAGTAATGTGATCCCAAAGTCGAGGGGAAGTTTAACCCAAGAGGGTGTTCTTACAGAAAGACTATGCTTACCCTCCAAAAGGAGGGAGGAGATGGGCAGTCTAATTGGTAGGGGCTAGTTAAAATGCAAGCAACTGCTTCTCCTTCCAAGATGAGCAACCCATCCCAAGACCAGGGTGGCTCATGTGTCATCCTCTCCTGACAAGGACTGACAAAGGGTCCTGTGTGTTCAGCAGGTGACGGGGGTCGTCTTCCTTCAGGCGAGTGCAAGACTAATGATGCTTTCAGCGGAAGATGGAGGAATAACTCAGGCAGGCTGCAAACGTGTGAGCTGTCAGTGTGATTCACGGAGTAATTACGGAATAATACAGTGTAAACTATTAGGAGATAATAACAATAAGTCAAGATTGACTCGTCGCTTTGAAAACTTGGGGCCGAGGAGCCTGCCAGTTACTTGCTAGTTCCCAAAGTGTGTAAACCAGTGTAATGTGAGCCAAGGCAGGCAGCTGGATTCAAAGGAGATAGGTCCATTATCCTTTTCCACATTAAACTGTGAGAACCCAGTGATGGGAGAATATAAAGGCAAGCAGTTAGGCTAATAGCAGCACTAGCATCCAGGTAAAATGATAATTGTCAGCCACCTAAAATCCCCAGAAATAAGATGTGCTCAGTCCACTCATAGCTGAAAATCAACTCAGGGCATAATGATGGGCAGGCTTGATGCTAACTGAAAGGAAACATAAAACTAAGGTCATAATAAAGGCCAGAATTTGTAGAGTATCTACTATGTGTTGGGTCATTTACACATGTTCCATTCAAGCTAATTCTTTCAAAACAGCAGGTGGTTAAACTCAGTCACCTCTTGGATTGGAGAAACTGTGGTTTACACAATCTAAGCAGGACAGGTAAAATAACAGAAATTGTTCAGTGTGGGAGATGGATTTCAAACCCAATATGATGGGCTTCTCAGTCTAGGAATTTTCTAGCACTCCCCAAGGCTGAATTATCGGAAGCAGGGTCTATGAATTTGTAAGTGTGATTGACATATAGTACAACCTGTACTTCTGAGGGGCTCCAATAGAAAGTGGTATCTCCCAATGACTGCCTCCAGGGTCACCAAAGAGGCAGCAGAAACAGGTCCAAGCAAAGGAGCTGTGATGGCTGAGATGTTACAACCTTCGGCACCAGTGTGAGGATGCCCAAGGTCAGGATCACTGAGCCAGTACTTTAGAAGCACCTGCCATTTAGGACCTGGGGCTGTGAAAGATGAGTACGACTCCGCCCCTACACCCAAGTTCAGCCTTTCTGCTCCCAACCCAGACACGCAAGCATGCTAACCAGAAATAACAGGTTCACAGAAGGCAGGGGGACTAAGTCATAGACTCTCCTTTGAGCAGAGGTGACATTGAATGATGTCATCATTCGTGGATGATTAGCAATTTGCCCGGAAGAAAAGAGGAAGAGCAAAGAGGGAGAAACCTGAGACAGTGTACAGAGGCACAGGAGTGCCTGGGTCCTAGGACCTGAGACTACCATTAGCACCCTGGCGGAGAAGACCAGTCAGGGATGGGGAGAGAGACATTTGGGCCATCACAGGTTGTGAGCAGATTGTGAGAATCTGTGCCTGCCACATATGCAGTGTGAACTTGGTCTAGGAGCAATGGGGACAGGGCAGACTGGTTACAATGGTGAGAAAAAGATGCTCAGAGCCTAAAAGGATTGACAGGCAGGGAGCAGGCAGAGACAGGATCTGGAATCCCACTGTTAGACTGTAAGCACAGGAAGCAGGGGGGCAGGAACAAAGAGGAATGCTGCCTGGAAAGCCAGAGGCAGAAAGGTGACAATACAGGGACTCCCTGCTGGATTGTGACTGTCTGAGCCTGGGATTTCCATAAGCATTTCTTAGCTACGGTGACGCCCCAGTCAGGGATTTCTTTTCCAAGGACTGTCTTGTGGCTCTCCTGTATTAACGCACTCCAAATTTTGAGATTAGTCTCCATGCTTATATTGCCTTCAAAATTCTTCACTCTCCTGTCCTTGCCACTCATCACCCCTCCCCAGGGTGCCACTCTCTGTGGGGGGGTGAGGAAGAGGGACGGGGAGTGAGGGAGAGCCCTACACCTGGCTCAGTCTCCCAGGACTGCCGCATGCTCTTGTGAGGCCTTGGATGCTTCCTTTACCCCAGGCTCTCTGCATTATTTAAAAGTACCAAAAAAGAGGTGTAGTGGAGTCTCTTTGTGTAAGGAAGGAGAAGGGACAAGACCAAACCATTTTGTAACTTGAGGCAAAAGAAAGTCACTGACATTGAAGCTGTGTTTTTGAAAATCTGGATCTTTTGATCATTATGGATTGTCTTTTGATGATTGCCTTTTGATATTAGTTTTCATTCTTTTTTTTATGAATTGCTGATTATAATATTGTTTATATTGGTTTCTGACATGTTGGGAAGGAACCCTTTCAATTTTGTTCCTGAGATGAGAACCCCCTTGCTTGTCCTGGATCCAGGAGAGAAGGCTGAAACAGATGAGTGCCTACTGTGTGCCAGGTGATTTGAAGAGCTCCCTGATCTGTGCAGAAGGGCCTCAGTGTCCCATCCTACACATGAGGATGGAGAAGCCCAAGGCTGCCTGTGTCTGGCAGGTGATCAGCCTCCCTAGACTTCCATCGGAGAGCACCCTTTTGTTGGCCTTGGCTCCTCTGTCTTGCTGTCTGACTAATTCTGCAAAGTCAGGCCCAGTTGATGGTGATGTAACCTGTCAGACAGAAGCTAATGGGACTCTACTGACTAATACAGGAAAGAACTGGACAGTTAGATTTGTCAATGTGCTCATGGCACAGAAGAGCCAGGAAGGCTCTGAATCTACACAAATGGCCTTGTTTCTTGAGACACAAGTATTCCTGGAGAGAAGGGTGATTTATCAGGCTGCCTGGGCTAGATGGAAGTATCTCCTGAGATTTTCCAGTTCCTTTTCTTCTACTTTGGACTTCTGACTGTGTGCTCTTGAAGGGTCCTGCCTGCTCTGTGAGGCTGGACTCAGTTTCCGCCATACTGGATCACACTGACATTCCAGGGAGGCAGCACAGCAGACCCAACAGTCTAACAGTCATGAATTTCAATCCCATTTGCACCATTTACTAGAGTCATAGAGGCTACCATTTGTCGAGTCCTGCCTGGGCCACTTTATATCCACCAGCACATTGATCCTCACCGCAATCCTTCATTGTACAGGTATAGAAACTGAGGCTCGGAAGACTGCAGCTGCACACAGGTAGGCAGTAGTTAATGGCAGAATCCAGATTTTAACCTTGAGTGGTCTGGCTCTAAAGTCCTTGCTATGCTTGCTTCCTCCAACCCATGTGATCTGGGGCAGGTTACTGTGCTCCTCTGAGCCTCAATTCCCTCAACCGATCACAAGGACAAGGACTGTGTTCATTGTGAAATGAAACAATTCATATAGCAAATATTTATTAGGTGTCTTCTGTTCCTGGCACTGTGTAAGGCAAAAATAAAGAATAGAGATGTTTCTTCTGAGTTATTCTGGAAGGGCAAAGAAGAACTTCCACTGCGATTTTGTGGAGTATTGGGTGAGATGGGAGACTACAGCACCCTGTGGCGAGAGTGCGGAAGAAGCTAGAGTCTGGCTGACAAGGAGGGAGGGTGTAAGCAGGAAAAGCCAGGGTGGCTTCCTAGAGGAGAAGATATCTACCCTGGGCTTTGAACAAAGGAGGGGAAAGAATTACTGGCAGACAGAGCAGCATGCAAATCACACAGGTAAGAAGGAATGAGGAAGAGGCAAGTGCAAACAACCCTGCAAGATCCTGGGTCTCACATTCCATAGATTGGAGTTTAAATCCCACAGATCTGGGATCAGAAATATTTTTCTGCAAATATTTTGATGTTGCAGTCTATGCGATCTACTCAGCTGTGCTGTCTTAGAGTAAAATGTAAAAGTGACCTTTGGCCATATGTAAATGAATTGGCGTGACTGTGTTGGAATAAAACTTTACTCACAAAAATGTAGCTGGATTTGGCCCATTAGCCGTACTTCAAAGATTCTTGCTATGGCCTTGGAAAAGTTACTCAGAGAACCCAATATATATTTTAAGAAGCCACCTTGACATCTATGTAAATTGGAAAAGGCCCACCACAGTGTGTGGCTTTCAGAAAATTGGGGACCATTTTCACTCCTCATGCAGAGGGATAATGTTGCCTTCTGGGGCTGACTCTTCTTTCTGACCTTATACAAACCCAAGGCTGGGATGACTTCCCAGTTCCCCACATCCCAGTAAGGCAGAAACTGTGCCTCTTTGGCATCTTCTTAGCTATAGTGGTGACACATGGATGGGTATCTGATATTTTGCTGTAGGTCATTTGTTATCAAAATCCTCTCCTCCACCCTGCCACCTCCCACACATCCCTGCATTTCATAGCTTTGATTCATTAACTCCAACTGCTGGAATTTCAGGTAACACTCCGGGTTGCATTTTAAGCAGGCAAGAATGACTGCTTAAAAAGTGGCCCCTCTAAAAAGGTTAATACTATAAATGCATCTTAAATGCCTAATACATAACCAGATGCCACAAATATGGAAATGTCAGCAGCGTCAAGACTCAGAGAGCAAGTGAAAAACAGGTCACCTTTGCTCTCAGCATGCTGTACTTGAGGAAGGTCTACACTGTCAAGTCAGGCTGCTAACCGCTAGAGAAAGCACCTTCAGCTCTCCTGGGGACCAGTGGGCCATGCCTGGAGGCTTCCATGGACCAGGAGAAAGATCCCCATAGAATGGGGGAGACCCGAGTTAGGGGCTAGTCTCTTAACCTGCCAGAGTGTTGGTTTCTTCCACTGCAAAATATAAATGTTAATTATTCTTGCCTCACTCATCTCACTTTGAAAGCCCAGAAAGTTGGTAATGAACTATGAGTTCACCTTAAATGCGGAATACTTTTTCCTAACACTTAGGCCCATGACTGGCACACTGCAAGTGCCCTAAATGCTCAATGAACGACTGCCTCATATCTTTTCTTCCTTCTCTCCCTGGGCCTTGAGGTGGGTGAACACTAATTTAGACAAGTACTAACATTTTGGGTGGGATGTTCCTGAGGTGTGCTTGGGTTTTCTGGGAGATGATGTCAGAGAGAAACATTTTTGGGTTTGAAAGATTAAATGTCTAACAGGAGCATTTCAAGTACATCATTGATCTTCAGGAGAAAGCCATTCCTGATCCTCAGATTGGACTGCAGAGGGGGTCCTGACTCACCAGCTGCTTTGTGCACCTGAGTACAAGTGCGTCCTGGGGTAGGGGTGTGAGCAAGTACCTGTATGAATGAGTGCGTGTGTGTGTGTGTGTGTGTGTGTGTGTGTGTGTGTGCTTGCACAGGGAAAAAGGCCAGGACTAGATGAGGCACATGAGGAGTCCAGGAATCATCAGTGGAAGAAGAGGCTACTCTCTGGGGCTAACTGGTACTTGCATGACCCTGTGACTCAGGGCCTCCTTTGAATACTGTGTCCTTAGTTCTGCATACCCATTACCCTAGTCTTGGTCTTGGAATAGTCATGTGTGTATACGGGGAAGGGGCAAGGTTTAAGATGCAGTTTACAGGGAGGAGCTGATACCTTTGTCCTAAAGGATCTTCCAAAAAAGAGTGTGGATTTTCTGAAATTTGGGACAGTTAAAACCATCTAATACAGTGGTAACCAAATGTTAGTGTGCATCAGAATCCCCTTGGAAGAGCTTATTAAAGTAAACTTCCAGATTTCCCCACCACAGCTCCAAGACCATGATTCAGTAGTCAGGGCTGGGGAGACTTGGAAGCTGCATGTTTAATATGCATTCACTCTTCCCGTTCTGAGCAATTCTGATAAAGATTATCAAGGGTTGCCCATGGAGAAAGTCTTATAATTACAGGAACCGTGTAAGCTGTCATCTGCATCTGAACCAGGTCACTTTGGAGAGTGAAATGAATTTGTGATAGTTTAAATCAGGAATGGGTAAACTAAGCCGTTTTGGTAAATAAAGCTTTATTGGTATACACACATACTTATTTGTTTGCCTAATAGCTATGGTTGCTTTTAAACTATAATGCCAAAGCTGAGTGGTTGTGAAAGAGACCCTATGGTCTATGAAACATAAAATATTTATCATGTGGTTCTTTACAGAAATAGTTTGCCAAGCCCTTTATTATTGAGCTAATATTTACTTCTCACCTCTTCCTCCTGTGAACAGAATATAACTTCTCCATGCCTCTCGCCTTGGGCAATGGGATGTTAGGGGACATGGCCTGAACTTGCATTGTGAGGCTTGTTCTCTTGCGGTGATCTCATTTAATGATAAGAACATGTCCTAGCCAGTCTGCTTGTTCAAGGAGAATGAAATATGTGGAGCAGACCCAGACTCTGCTCACCACGTGGAAACATGCTCAGCAAACCACCCCCTCTCATCCCCGATCAGTCACTCCCAGTCTGTCCAGAGACTTAAGAGAAATTATGGCTGATGGTTATTAAGCCATTGAATTTTGGGTTGTTTTATTCAGCAGCATTACTATGGCAATAATTCATTGATGTAGGGACACTATTAATAATTACTGATAATTAAACTCATAACCTGGGCATTACTACCTCAACTCTAATATCTTTCTTTCACTTCGAGGGAAGGTAAAACCCAGAGGGGTGAGGATTTGACCAAGCACATTTTAGGCAATACCTGGATGCTCCATTGCACTGAAACATTCTGAATTTAGTTGTGGATACAAAATTGAGCAGCCTCCAAAGAAAGGTGCTTAGTGGTTCTAGAGATAAACCAGAATGGTGGGGATTAGCTGAGGCTCTGCCCTGGCTGCTGATGCCCCTTTGCCAGGATGTTGGGTAAAGACCTACCTCGGGCACACATTTCTTAAGTTGAATGCTCCCTACTCACCCCTCCACTCCTCAACAAATAAATAACAAGAAAAATGTAACCAAAGGGAAGTAGCACAAAGAGTAATTACATAGCAGTCACATATTTTGATTTGAACTTAATGTTGCTTAGCAAAAGAAAATGTACTGTGAATAAACAGAGATCAATTTGTACCACCATCAAGTGGCAGGTGACATTAGCAGAAGATGGCCTAAATCTCTTGAGAGCCTCAACCATAGCACTCCCACAGTCCAGAAGGACAAGAGCACCCCTCTGGAGGTTCCCTGTGAGGAGGTTAGCAAAACAGAAGGGGCTCCCTGTGAAATTCTTCCTTGGTGCTAGGGATTTAAATCACGAATTGGCTCCTTGTGGAGAGATGTGTGCCTCTTTGTGTATGTGGCACACATGGAAGAGCACATTCATGAAGGCTTATGTGTGCTTGTTTTATCAGAGTGTGGCTCTTGTGTGTCTGTTTGTGCCTGTATGTTTTCACATGCATGCACATAAGTTCGTGTGTATTAGTATGTAAATAGGGTTTCCTCATATTGTGCTAGTCAGCTTTTCATCACTATGACCAAAATACAGGACAAGAACAATGTAGAAGAGGAAAAGTTAATTTTAGGTCATGTATTCAGAGGTTCAGTCCATGATGGGCCAACTCTATTGCTCTGGGCCTAAGATGAAGTAAGACATCATGGCAGAGGAAATGGTGGAGGAGTGCTACTCCATTTATGGTGGCTAGGAAGCAGAGAGAGCAGGGAGAAGGGCCACAGAGAAGATGAACACTTCCAGGGCACACCCCTTTTAACACATCTCCCTCAGCCACAGCCCACCTGCCTGCAGTCACCCAGTCAGTCCATTCAAACTAGGTGGACTGATGAAGTCACAACTCTCAGAATCCAATCTCTTCACCTCTGAATTTTCCTGCATTGACATAGGAGCTTTTGGGGGTACATCATATCCAACCAGTCCTTCTTGCCATCTGCCCTCCTGATAACCTGATCCTTCCTGGAGGAATGAAATGACTCTCCTTTTCTCCTCTGATTGATTAAATCCACATGAAGTTTTGAGTTATCATTAATTCTCTGCCAAGTCTCCCTAGGTCAGGAAGGCCATAGCTCTGCTTTGGGAACTTGTAGGACATGGAGGTGACTTCTGTCGATATGGCCCTGTCTGACATGTTTGCATATCTGTGGATCACTTGAAGGACAGACCTTCTCTCCAGGTCCCCTCTGAACTTCTTTGTTAATTAAAGATTGAGCTTTCTTTAATGGTTGATCACTCCATTTTTGGGAGCGAGGAGAGAGATAGGCGAATTGGTCAGGGCAGGGTTCTGGGTTGGACAGACCAAAAATGCTATTTAGAGGGATAAGAAGCTCATATATTCAGTGCTAATTCTGGCTAAGTAGTTGAGTCAAAGTCAGCATCCAGAAGCTCCAAGTAACAGATCTGAGGTGAGAGAGGAAGTCTAAGACTCGCCAGGGGCAAGCCATCCAAATCAGGGCAGATAAGGGGGCAGGCAGGTTGGACTAAAGGGTATAAGCACCTATGCAGGGCTCAAGTCTTAGATGGATCCTGTCCAAAGAGTTCAGAAACAGGTGGGCCTGCTTGCTTGTCCAGGGCTGGGCACCTCATTCAATAATTGTCTTTTAACAAACTCTGTTTATTCTTCAATCACACAAAGAAGCCCTGTTCCCAGCCCCCTGCCCCAAACTCTCCAGTGCAGTTCTGTAATTCTTAACTGATTCCAACAGCTTCTCCAAGAATTCTTCCGATTTCCATAGGACATTTAATCTCCTTTGGATATTAGCTGCCTATGATCCAAACCACTGCCTTGATATTTGTCATTGACTGCCTCATTTTATTACTGATTTTTGCATGTGTTCAAATCTTCTCTTGGTAGCCCCCTGATATAGGAGGTATGCTTGTGTGCAATTATGCTTGCTTTCTGTGCTGTACACTTGCATGTGCTCAAGTCATCTCTTCTGTGATGTGGCGGTCAGTATCATACAGCCTTTTGTACATGAGAGTCATTCAGCCTCAGTGTCCGCATTCTCCAGTCTTGGAATCTGTACCTACCTCCATCCCATGACCCATAGGCTCAACCCTGCCTAATTCTTGAACCAACTCATCCTATCCATACCGACTCCTTCATCCCCAATGTGCTCATCCACGTGTGACCTATCTCTTCTCCATGGGGAAGTCATGGATGGGTCCTACAGAGGCCCGTGAAGAGCCATGGTGCCTTCCCCATACTTCCCCCCTGTCCCTGGGCTGTCCTTTGCCTTTCTCAGTCTTGCAGATGTTTACTGCTCTTCAAGGCTTGGATTTGCTTCAACTCCTTTTTGAGACTCCTCTAAGTTGAACCTTGTGCTCTAGACTCTGTGCCTCTGTGGGACCTTCCTAGCTCATGGGTCATGGAACAGTTAGCACATCCAGGTACCAAAATTGAGCTAGATGTCCAGCTTCCTCAGAAGATAATTAGTTCTCCCAGAGTGGTGACATGTGTCAGTCATCTTTGTGGTTCCCTAGTCACCATTCCCCAGCGCTCAATACACAGTGGATTTTCACTAAACACTAATCCCTGGACTGGTTGCTAGAGGAGGAGGGTAGCCCTTCCCAGAGGCAGGTGGAACAGATGGAGAGAGGGGCAGGTCTTGTTCATCAGGAGGTCAACAGCAGGAATGTCTGGTCCGGGCAGTGAGGACTCTTCCTGTAGCAGTCCCCAGGCAATTTCAAGTCAGAAGCCTGAAATCACTGTGAGTTGGCAGGAAGACGACATGAGAAAGGTCTGGGGCAGGCTGTGCACGGATGCCTGGGGCATAACAATTGGATGTAGCTGCTAGTGGGGAAAAAATCTTAAAAGAACTGAATTAGAATCCTGATATGGCCACTTTCCATTGCATAGCCCTGAGCCAAGGATTTAATTTTCCTGGACCTATACACTGAGGATAAAAACCCCTGCCTTGTGGAGTAAGGATGAGGGTTGAATGAGATAATATGTGAAAGCAATGTTCACAGGGCTTTTCTTTACTATAATGGATCTTTCTGTGATTTCTATTCCCACCTAACCCTGATTACACATTTAAAAAACTACTCAAGAATATATTTATTCATATGCAGTGCATAGATGAGAACAGAAAACATGTCTCTGTATTTACATATAGGTGCCCATATGCACTTGATGAATGAATAAATGTGAAGTGTTAGTTGAAGGGATTCATGCCACTCTGTGTAGCAAAATCTTGTTTCTTTTGGACTGAGGATAGTAGCCTGAATTAGCAAGCCAAGAACAATATTTCAAAGCAAAATTTAAAAAGAAAATTAAAAGAATTTTCCAATTTATTCAGCACAGGAATTCCTGACTACCAAAATATTTCGGCTAGAGGTCTTGCTGGGCGGCTGTCCCGTGCAGATAAGGCTCATTTGTAATTAGTCAGAATCCACTTGCATTCAAATGCAGCAAGGTGCTCAAGTTTTTAAAAAGAATGTGTTTTTCAGAGTGGGCTAAACATTACCCCTGTAATGTTGAAGATTAGCCACTTTTTCTTGCAAATATTCTTTACCACGTGCTTGCTTTCAACAATATATGTTGAGCTCTTCTGAATTGCCAGGTACAATCTAGGCACAGCAGTAAGTAAGGCCAGGTCCCTAGTGTACACATATATTATGATCTAGTGAGGATGATGGTCAATAAACATGTGGATAAGAAAAATATGAATGGAAAATATGGAACAGAGATTTAAAATAGGATGATGCCTATTTAAATCACTCATGCCCTGCTGAGTGATTACTTTTGGCTAAGGGATCAGAGTGGGAGAGAAGGAATCCCAAACAGATGGAAGAATCAGTACCAAGCCCCTGATGTGGAAAAGAGATAGACATCATCAGTATTGGACAAGGGGCAGAGTGACACAAGCAAAGCTGGAGAGGAAGGTAGAGAGCAAATCATGGTGGGTATTGTAATCCCTAGGGAAACAGTTTAAATTCTGCCCTAAATGCATGGCAGGGGGCGGGGGTTAAGCAGGAACACAATGTGATCAGATAAGTATCTTTAAAAATTCTCTCTGGGTCTTGCATGGGGACTGGGAATGGAAGGGTCTAAAAATAGAAGCAAGAGACCAGTTAGGAAGTTATTCTAGTTATATGATTAGAAATGATGGTGGCTTACAGTAAGATATTAACAGCAGGAATGGAAACAGACATCTATCTAGCACAGTTGCTAACATATTTTGAATGGAGAATCTATAGCCTTTGTTGATCTATTAGCTGGGGGATTGGATAAAAGAGGAATAAGGGTGGGCAGTGGGGATATTTTCTGAGAGAGAAGAAGATTGGGCGGCATGGAGTAATACGGGATTTTCTCAGTGTGTGTGAGAAAATATGCTGGTATGCACATTCATATTCACATGTGTACCTGCATGCTCACATTGATATGTGGTAGGCACAGGAGGTTTTGGGACCAGAAGTTCTGTTTTTGCAAAGTTTGAGATACCAGTTAGATGTCTACACAGAGATGTCAAACAGGCTGGATATTTGCGACTTGAGCTCTGAGAAGTGATTAAAGCTGGAAATATAGATCTGGGAGTCATTTGCATATAGATTACCAGGGTGAGGAATGTAGATAAAGAAGAGAAAGAGGCCCCAGACAGAGCCTGGAGGCACTCTGATATTTAGAGCTTCAGCAAAGAAGGAGGAACTTTCAAAGAGCTAGAAAGAGGGGTCAGCGAAGTGGGAGTGAACCCTGAAAATGATCAGTTACCAAAGCCAAGAGAAGAAAGTGTTCCAGGAAAGAGGGGTGAGCAGTGTTGATTTCTGCTGGGAAATCAGCAGTGTGAGAATGGATAAGTGGCTGTTGAATAGTGCCACCCCAAGGCTCTGGCAGGAGGCCTGAGCAATATCTATATGGTGGTGGGTTTGCATGCATGGCTTGAGTGAGCTGAGAAGACAAGGTGAAATGGAAGCATGGGCAGGTATAGATATTGACACTTTTTTTTTTAAAAGGAAGTTATGCTATGAAGGGGAACAGAAAAATAAATCAATGGTTGAAGGGTTAAATGGGGTGTGTGTAGAGCAGATCAAAGGTTTGGGAACATCAAGGGAAATGGTGCTAGAGGAGGAGAGAGATCGAAGGTGAAATCACAGTAGCAAACTCTTTGGATTGGAAAGGTGAATGGGCTCCAGGACACAAAAGAAGAAGTGGCTTCTGCAAGGAGCAGGGATACTTCATCCATAGAAACAAGCGAAAAGGCAGAGTAGATAGTTTTGAACAAGCAACTTCTCTTTGAAAACCTCAGAGAGTGTCTATCTAATTGCATTCAAGTGTGTGGTAAAGACTGTGACTGTTTTGTATAAGTATGGAGTATTTTGGTGGCAAAGATGAGTTTGAGTACAGAGTTGAACGTATAAAACAGTCATTTTGAAGAATAGGCAAGTGAACTTACTAGAAGAGTGTGGTAGGATTGCCAAGCAACGCTGAGTGCCAATTTGAGATTTATGATCTTGTATTTATTTATTTAAATTTATTGAGGAATTGTGTTGTACAATCATAAATGCATATGTAGTAACAATATGATATGCCCAAGTGAGATCAGTTATCATAGGAATGTGTGCTTTTCTTTGGCAAACTGGACTAGGTGGGAAGTCATATTTAGTCATGTTCTGAGCTTGCCCTATGAGGTAAGCAGAGGCAGAAGGGGCAAAGGATTAAAGGTGTCTGGGGAAAAGTTATAGTAATTAGAAAGAATGCTGAGACCTGTAGGGGTCTTGAGTTTAGAATCTCTGATGAGGTCATAGAATTGCTGGAGTACCCGTATGGGAGTGGGTGGGCTGAGACCATAAGAAGTTGTCATCAGAGTGTACACTTAGCATCAAGATTTCTCAAATCTGATGCTGTCATTGGTAATGATAAGGTCAAAATTATGACCATGGAGCTGGGTTGCTGAGGTGGTAGGTGAAAAATGGATTCTTGGAGGAAATGAGGTCAAGAAATAGAGGCCAAGGCACTGGATGCACCATCCAAGGGGATTGTGAAGTCATTGAGTGATGGTAGAAGTGTTAGGGCATAATGAGACCGGTGAGTGGCGGTTGGACCCAGGTAGAAGCAACAAGGAGGGCTAGATGGTGGTTCAGGCTGACGGCTCTGACTTCCAAGGGTGTGTGTGCGAGTGGTGTTATGTGCACGTAGGAAGTTGAGGAGATAGATGGTCGGGGGAAGCAAGTGGGAGCAAAGAGGAGAACAGCTTCTACACTTCACCCGGGAATTAGAGGCAATGAGAGAAACGACTATTCAAGAGATGCAGGTGAAAGTGAGAGCAAGGAGGGGATGGACACATTCAGGGAAAGTTGCCATTGTTGGGGTGTTTGCTCCCCATAGATCCTGAGCTCCAGAGGGCACAACAAATGGTGGGGAGGTTAGGAGATGGGGTGCGGTTAGGGTCTGCACAGAGCAGAGAAGGATGAGGTTCTGTGATGGGCTTGGGTCAGAACCCTCACTGGACAGAGGAGTGGGCTTGTTGGGATTGGGGGCAATGGTCTCTTGGGAGAAGGTGGCTTCAAGCTGGATTCTTCCCTCCTGAGTTGCATGGTGATGGTCAAGGGCAGAGGGCTTAGGTGGTACCTCGTGCAAGAATGAATTAGCCCTATACCAGGGATCCCAGGTTTCCCAGGCCAGACTGTTGAGGTCAACAAGAGAAGCAGGCTGGGCTGGGACTGCAGGAATCGGGCTCAGTGCTTCTCAATCTCCAATATACAAACATATCCCTGAGGATCCTGATCAGAGGCAGAGTGATTCAGTAGCTTTGGGGTAGCAACCAAGATCCTGTGGCTTCTGATGTGTTTCCAAGTGATAGTCTTGATGCTTGCTGGTCTATGGTACACACCTGGAGTAGTGAGGGACCAGAGTGCATGGTCTGCTAAAAAGACCACCTGCTTCTCACCATGGCCTTCTCTTCTGATTTGTAAAAAAGATACAGGAATCTGGATATGTATATAAAATCACCCCATATTTTAAATTTATCAATATTTTAAAATATTGATAAATAATTCAAAATGTTGTGAAACAATGTGTGGAGCAAACAAAACATGCTTGTGGGTAAAAAAGTCACCTTGGGTGGTTATTTGTGATGAAGGGAAATTGGGACTGCATGGGATTTAGGGGCCCTAGACACGATGTCAGCCATCGTGGGCCATAGAATTGGCTTTGCTCTTTTGCTCTGGTGTTAAAGGTTAGCTGACACCCAACCAGGGTGCTTTTGTTTCCATCTCTATAAGAAAGTTATTCTGTTTTGTTTTGTTTTTTTAAATCCGGGGATGCTTTAACATTAAGCTATACCCACTTCATTTTATTTTGCATTATGAGATAGGATCTCACTAAGTTTGCTTAGGGCCTTGCTAAATTGATGAGGCTGGCCTGGAACTTAGGGTGCTCCTGCCTCAACCTCCTTAGTTGTTAGGATTATGGGCATATACAACCACACATGGAAGAAAATTATTCTTTCTGCTTCCCACATCTGGAAGGCCCTCTATCTCCCCACCCATCTATTCCACTGGCTTTCCAAGTTGTTTAGGTGGTGGAATGCCTGGTAGTCTCAGTTTTCTTTATCAAATACCTGGAAATATTGACATATTTAATTCCATCACTCATACCAGGAATGATTTTTCTAGCAGGAAGTATGGCCATATTACATGTACACAAGTTGCTACAACTCAAAAAAAATTATCACCCAAAATGTATTTTGAAGAAAACACATCCCTGGCTTTCCATTAGCATTTATTTCCACTTGCTTCATTCTCTGTGTCACCTTCAGTGCTCACTAGCAGGCAAGTGGTAGCAGGACCCAGTGTTTAAGAACAATTTATGAAAAAATGCCCTCAATATAGGGAGAATTCTCTCCATTAAGCTAATGTGTTCTGGGAATTGGAACTTCTATGATTCTATTTTCGTGCTGAAAATGCTCCAAGCACCTTTTGGAATGCTAGTGTTCAAAGAAACATTGGGTTGAAACTTTGCCAAATCTCATCTATTCTTCAAAGTTTGGATGTAGAGACTTCTTGAATTCTGCCTGCTCTTTAGTTTCACCCTCGTGGCTGAATCTGCATCCGAAACATACACTCAATTCCTAGTTCCATGCTGTTTTAGAGCTGAGTTGCAGGGATCTGTCTTGCTATCAGCTGTAAGTTTGTGTGGGCTGGGGCTCTCTCTTGCCTCCCTAATGAGCCAGCAAAGAGCAAAGAACAACATCAAAGAGTACTTAATCAGGAACTTCTCTCTGCATCCAAGGACCTCAGCTACTTCTATCCTATGAGTCACAGAAAACCTAAGAAACTATAGCTTCTCTTTGAAAAAAAAAAAAAGAAGGAAAAGAAAAAACCCATCCATAGATTAATTCACCATAATATGGGTGGGATGGCAGATATCTTCAAAATCACTGAGTTTCCGTTTCCCTTAGAGATGCCCCTAAGAAATATGATCTCTTTCCTTCCTCGTGTTTGGGATTCTAAAGGGATTCCTTGTTTTCCTTCATCTTCCATCTCTGTCTCTAGTCTTACCTCTTGAGGGAGGAACTAGTTCTCATTCTCCTTGTTTTTTCATAGTATAAACTCTCCACTTTCCTGCTTAGTGTGGAAAACAGCATAATTTTTGATGTAAGATAGCCACAAACTCAAATCTTGGTTCCATTCTTTTCTTTTCTTTTTCTTTTTAAAAAAAGTGAAAGAGAGAAACAATTTTTAGTTTTCATGTGGCTTTCTTTGCTCTGACATTGTGTGTGGTGCTGGGGTTCAAACCTGTGTCCTCCCACATGCCAGGCAAGTACCATAACCACTGAACCACCACTCCAGCCCTGGTTCCATTCCTTCTCAACTATATGATTTAAGAGACAAGAATTCTTTAAGCCTCAGTAGATATACTATGGTTTGGATATGAGATGTCCCCAAAAGCTAATGCATGAAAAAATTCATAGGTTACTGGGAGTGTGTCTCTGGGGCTTATACTTTGTCTCTGGCACCTCTCTCCTCTCTCCTCTCTCTCTCCTTCCAGGCTGTCATGTCCTGAGCTGCTTTCCTCTTCCATGCCCTTCCACCATGACATTCTGCCTCACCTTGGATTCACTGCTAAGAGGTCAGTCAACCATGGACTGAATCCATGAGGCAAAATAAACATTTCCTCCTCTAAGTTGTTCTTGTCAGGCCTTTGGGCACAATGACCAAAAGCTGACTAAAACACGGTATGTTAGGAAAATGAAGATAATTGTAAATCCTACATCATAGAAGTAGCACCAGGGGCTCAATTACATTTGGGCCCTCTCCTCTTCTTCTCTCTGTCTAAACCACCCTTACCACCTCCAAGGGCCTACTGACTATTTGGAGAGTGGGTGTTTGGAAAGACTCCAGGTCTGAGCCCCATGATCTGCCCCACTGCATTTTGGCGGGCAAGGAGACCCACACTGGCCTTAAGCCATGCACCCATTTCTTCTGAGGCTGCCATATTAAGCCATTCAGAAAACATTAGCTTCCAGGTTCCAGGTTGAGGTATTTCCCCAAGGGTCTAATGATTAACTATCTGCTGCTCATTAGACTTGTTCTTACTTACATGGTCCCCCGGGGGCAGAGCACACTTTGCACTTTTCTCCATGGGATCCTTTCTCAAAGGGAGCCCTACCTCCTAGCAGTGCTCTCTTCTCATCATACTGCACTTAGCACTCATCTTTCCCCCGACTCCAGGCTGTTCCTGTGATTACGAAATGCTTGCCTGTGGAGCCTGTTGAAATGCATTCAAAATATAATATTATTTCTCAGATAAGATTTCCAGGGGAAATTAAAGTCTTGGGAGGCTGACACTCTGTATTTTTGGTCCTTGGGCATTGAAGAGCTTTTTGAAGCTTTTCTTTATCCTTTCCCTCAGAGTGGGGAAGGAAGGAAGCACAGCAGTGGCATGGGGCACTGCGGATGATGATGATACAGGAGACAGAGCACCTGGAGTCTAGACTTGCCATCTACCAGCTGAGAGACTGTGACCAGGAGCAAACTTGATGACCATTTGGTTTTTCAACATTCTTTCTTCTGCAATACCCAGGATTTTTTTTTTCTTTCTGATGCTTCCTTCCCACCAAAATTTTGTCCTGTGCCCTCGTTCCTTGTCTGTTCACTCCCAGGGTGTGTTTGTCCACTGCCATGGCTCCAACTGCTGCCCACTCTGTAAGAATGGCTCCTCAGTCTGTGACTATGGCTGAAACATTCAGCCATCTGATGCCAGCTTCACCTCCAGTGGCACGGCTTGCAGGTGTCTCAAAGTCAGCACGCCCAGGGCTGCAGATACACCTCTACCAGCCCTTCTTTCCTTTAGGTGTCCATCTTGGTCTCTAACTCTATCCTCTTCACAGGAACCACAGGGCAGCAATCCTACAAATGTTTAGTCCCTTTCATAGAGTGCCATTTGTACCTGCCCACTGTCCTCCGAGATTGCTGCCCAATCCCAAGGGAGGTTTCTCCTGCCTTGATCTGCTTTCTTCCAGCACTCTCTTCTTGACTCCCTCTGACCACTGCAGCCAGGCCAGCCCCATCCCCCAAGAGCTAAAAATGAGGCCTTGGCTATACAACTCCTCCTGCTTCTATAAAATGGGAAGGTTTACAGAAGAAGAAGATAAAGATGAAGAACGAGGAGGAGGAAGAGGAAGAGGAGGAAGAGGAAGAGGAGGAGGAGGAGGAGGAAGAGAGAAAGAGGAGAGGAGGAAGAGGAGGAAGAACAAGAGGAAGAAGGAGATTATTTTGTGGTGGTGAGGACTGAACCCAGGGTCTTGAGCAATCCACCATTGTGTTACATTCTCTATCTCTGAGAAGATGATTTCCTAAGATCCTTTGGGCCCTATCAGTCTTTAGTTCAATAATGATTCACCTAACTCCATTCCGTTGTCAAAGCTGTGTGATAGAGCCTTGCCTCTGGGGTCTTTCCAGTTGTCCACCCTTTCAATAATTTCCAGAGGGAATGTTCCAAGACTGGAGGAAATCATGGTGCCTTCCTCTCCGGCCTCAGAACCTCCTAATATGCATTCTATTTCAAGGTGACCTTAATTCCAGGCAGTTCCTCACTCATCAGGAGCTTCTCAAGCCTTAGTCCTGAGCCTTTTCTTTTCTTGCCATTATCATTTCTCAACTTTTCTCTTTCTTATTTTTGTCCTCTCCTGTTCCTTCTCTTTCCCAAGGTTCGGACCAAGCTCACACTCTGCAATGTGCCTACCTGGGCACTAAGATTGGTGCCTCCAGCTGCAGCTCACAAGTTACATGAAGGGCATTTGTGCATCTGCCTCTGCATTCTCGGCTCTTCATCCTGAATTTGCATTACCAGAGCCCAGGCAAGGTTTGCACAAAGTTCAGATCTAATCATATTGTGATTGAATGGCTCCTCAAATCTATGCAACAACATCCAATTGCCTTAATTTGATATTTGAGATTCTTTTCTTCATTACAGACCCATCAAATTGTTAGCTTGTTTTCCTTAAAGCACACTTTGCTTCAGTCAAATACACCATGGTGGGACTTCTTCTCCACAACCTCTACCCCTTCTCATGTCCACTGTCCTGAACCTTAGTCTGAAATTTACCTGTTTTTTAAGGCACAGAAAATGTTACTTTTTCATTTTTCTTTTCTGGATCCAGGAGTGACCTCTTTTCCCTAGGAGTCTCATGGCTCTGTGAACCACTTTTATGGTTCTTAGCTCTGGACTTTGTCATCAAATGATGCGGTCATTAGTCCATCTGTAAATACTTGCTCTTCAGGGCCACCTTCACAAGGTAGAGGGCCCCACTGAAGTTGCATTTATCAAGTGCATCATGGGTATCTTCATGATGTCAACCAGTAAAGGTCCACGAGTATTTTTAAATTCACTCATTCGCATCCTCATTCCTACCCTCACCTGAACTATCTCACTCCCCACCTGCACTCCAGTGATAACCTCTTCATTGGTCTTGCCTCCATTGAAATCAGCAAAACATTTAACTTTGCAAACCAAAACCATGCCCTGCTTAAAACCCTCCAGTGACTCCCCGTTGCTCTTGGGCTTTTTGCACTCAGTCTGCCCTCCAGCCTGACCCCTGTGCTCCCCTTGCTCCTTGCTTTCCTACAGGGAGGTGCCACTAAGTCTTCTTGGTTCGCTCCCACTCCAGGGCTGGCCCTAGGAAGCTCTTCTTCAGTGAGCACTCTCTCTTCAGTTGTCTTGTGGGCCCAAATGATCTTATTCATCCTTTTGATTTCAACTTAAACATCTTTTCTTCTTCTCCTGATTCCACCACCACATCAGATGCTTTGATTATACACTCATCACTTGGTCCAGTTTGCTAACCTCCTGAAATGATTATTTGGGGACAGAGGTTGTGCCTCTTTGTTGCCACTGTCCTCTACTCTGCCTTTCACATATGTGCACCCATCTCTGCATCCAGCAGAGAGTAGGCACATGGCACACATGTGCTGAATGGATGCTGACATGCATGTGTTGGTGCTAACAGCCTGGGAGTAGCCTCTGGGCATCTTAGTCATCTCCGTGGGAGCAGGAAGCTTTGTGTGGGGCCATATGTATATATGTGAACATGTATATTCCAGAGTTCCAACAGGCATCTACAAAAAATGCCAAAACCCTTATGCAGAAATTTGAGAAGCAAACTGCAGAAGCAGTTTGGGGCCAACACCCATATCAACAGAAAATAGTAAAGTAGAGCTTAGGTGTCCTTTGCATATTGCCTTGAAAAAATTCTCTGGGCAGGTTTTGTTATGAAAGTGTTTGGGAAGCAGGGTTTTAAAGGTCTGACCTTTTTCTTAAGATATAAACTTGCTCTGTAAATTATTTGAATATGGAAACTATTTTATCTATCTTGTTTTCCTTTGCTTCCATGACAACCCTTGAAAAATAGTCTAAATTTTGTACATGTTTGTTGAATTGGATGGAATTTATCATAATCATAATTGGAACCCTTGAAGGAATCATTTATTCACTCAGTCATTCAGCATTCACTGCAAACCTACCATTCATTCATTCATTTGTTTAACATTTATTCATCAATTCCCAAGCAGTGGGAATATAATTGTGAAGATGGCAGACAAGTTTCTGTATTACTCAGAATCTCCAGAATGAAGGGAATTGAGATAGTGTGACCACTGCTGACCTGGGAAAGATCAGCGAGCTACAAGAACAAGGAGAAAGGTGCAACAGGACCCCAGAGAAGGAGAAATGAACCCAGACCACCAATCCCAGTGGTCAGGGGAGGCTTCCTGGAGAAAGTGACTTCCAAATGCAGACCTGGAAGATGAGGAGAAGTCAACAATGAGCAGCGGATATGCATGCAGAGTCGTTCAGGCAGAGAACCGGTGGGTATAAGGTTGGAGGATTTGCCCCTTGGGAGTGAAGAGGGTGGGTTGGAAGTGAAGGATGAGGTGGCCCTGTGTGATCCCTGATTTGGCCACAGGAGGCACTATAATAAATTCTTTTCTATTGAGCCTGCTTGGTGATCCTATGAGGCAAGAATTATCATTCTAATGTTTTCAGCTAAGGCACAGGAAAATTCAGCAGCCTAAGTAAGTTTGCCCATCCAGCGAGGAGAGGTGCCAGGTTTCAGATCTATGCCCCAGATCATTCCTACCCCTTCCTCACCCACCTCCAGAATCTGCGCTGTGGAGGAAGAAAGGTGCTCATATTGGGTAGGCAGTGGGACCAGAAAGTCAGTGCATCTCCAATGATGTGGATATGAGCTGCATTCCTAAAATCTCTGGCTGGTCTCCACCATAATTAGGACCTGCTGCATGCTGCCCAGTTGGGGTGGGAAGGGGAGCTAGAAAGGCCACCTCTGCAGACAGCACTTTTGGCCACAGAGAATGTTCAACTCTTGTTTTAACAGTATTCAAATGAGGCCTCCAACTGGTTGTGCTCAGGGCCAACACCTGGCTGCCCAATTTGGAAGCACCACGGGCCTGAGGAGCATGAAGGCCTCATTATGTAATTAGGTCTTTGGAAAATGAGCTATTATTCCTCAACACTGCAATCAGAGGGCTCGCTGCAGCTAGGGATCCAGGGCGATGTGGGCTGTGTACGTGTCTTTGTTGATTATTGCTGCTGCTGCTGCTGCATGGAGATTGTCACAGAGCAAGGCATCTCCAGGGTGGACCAACCTCTGAGAGGAGGGGAGAGGGCCTTCTTGATCTTCTGCTAGGGAACAGCTTGGGGGTTAGGGACAATCAAGAGCAATGGCTCTCAAACTGGAGTTTCATTGGAGCCCCCTGGAGGGATTGTTAAAACACAGCCTGAGGCTGGAGATGTAGCTCAGTAGTAGAGCTCTAAACTGCCCTGTGCACGGCCCTGGGTTCTATCCAACAAGAAAACAGGTTGGGCCACACTGCAGAGTTTCAGATCAGTGGGTCTAAGGTGGGAGCTGAGAACTTGCATTTCTAACAAGTTCCTTGCTGCTGACCTGGGTACTGCCTTTTGTGAATTGGGGCACCTGACCCCCAGCTTCCGCCGGAAGACCCCCTCAAAGGCCCCCTCAATCAGAGCTGAGCACCCCACTCCTCACAGATGCACAGGGCGTATACTTGAGCTGCACAATTTAATGAGGAACCGGGAGGACAGGAGTTGTTATTCCTATTTTTCAGGTTAGAAAGCTGAATCCTAAGTTCCAAAGACTTAGAAGTGGCAGAACTGGGACAAAACCTTAAGACTTTTGTTGTTCTTTGCAATAGCTTGCCAGGCTTAAATTTCCAGTGAGCTATTTCCTTTAGCTCCGAGTAGTGGGCACCATTGGCTAGGCATCCAAGTCTGCATTCTTATCCTCTTCCTGAGTAGCCAGCTAGACTATGTCCCCACCCTCCCTGTAGGTGTCATCAATTTTTCTCTGGTGGATGCAAAGGAGTAGAAGTGATGTTTGTGTCGTACAAAGCCCCTATGTGCATTGCCTCTGATGCTTTGTCTCACTCCTGTGTATGACATGTCACTTTTAGGGGGCCTTAGGAACTGGTGACAACCTGGGACCCTGAACATGCATGTGGAGGGGAGCCACTGTGTGCTGAACCACTGCCGAGAATGTTTGGTAATCAACTTCCATTGTGTTAGGCCACTGAAATGTCGGGGTCTATTTGCTATGGCAGCCTGTCCTGCACTCATTACTATGATGAATTACTTAAAGTTTAAGTATGGTTTTGAGACCGCCCATGACAGAATCACTGGCTTTCCAAAACCACAAACACCTAGGCCTTATCACCTCCCCATCCCTACCGAAAGAGATTCCTTGGCTGCAGCATCTGGTGAGCTGTACTTTAACAGGTACCTCAGATAGCTATTACGCCCAGTTGTGTTTGATAGCCATATACTTTTAAGATCGCGGTCAGTAAACTGTGGCCCATAGCCAGATGTGGCCTGTCACCTGATTTTGTATAGCTTTTGAGCTGAGAATAGATTTTATATTTTTAAATGGTTACAAAAAAAGAGAGAGGATAATATTTTCCAACATGTGAAAAGTTTGCTGGAACACAGCCAAACTCATTTGCTTATGTACCGTCTTTGGCTGCTTTTGCCTCCCAACGGCAGAGTTGCGTAGTTGTGACAGGCACCATATGGTCGGCAGTCTGAAATGTCTACTCACTGGCCCTTTACAGAAGACGTGTGCTGACCCATGCTCTAGATCTCAGAACTCCTCTTTAGAAGGGACATCCTGACGAATGATGCTGTGCAGCAAAGCCGTTGTAGACTGGAGACCTAGAGTCCCTGGTGATAGGGCCAGGAGAGAACAAATGTTAGTGCCCATTCACCCCCTTGGTGAACATTTATGGGATGCTCTCAAAGTGCTGGGCGGGACATCACGTTATAAAAGAACCAGGCGGGAAGAACACACAAGTTTGGCAATGATGATATTTTCACTACAGTGAATCTCATTACTAAACAAAGGCTGAACACGAACCAATCTCTGATTACATGGCATCACATGGGGATTTTTATACAAGGCATTAACGGAGAGGATTCACACTCGGAGAAGAGTGAGCCTATTGAGGACTCTTCATTTTTAAGGCATTGAAAATAGTGAAGTCTAAACTCAAAGCAACTGCACAGAGCCAGAGACCTATCTTCAGTTTCTTTTCCAACACAGAATAATATGAGCAGTAGGAAAGGCAAAAATGTCTTGGAGGACAATACCTGAGAGTGAAAGCAGCAGCAGCAGAGGGCCTGGAACTGGTTTGTGAGGGAAATGACCAGGATGTATTTGAGCAGCATGGCCCTGGCAGCCAAGCAAGCCCAGTGTTCCAGTAGCAAGAGGGGAACAGAGGACCCACCAGAGCAATGTGAGTCTGTATTAGGGGTTGCTCGTGGGGGCATAAGTAACGCCAGTGTGATCTGAACAGAAATTAATCTCCGAAGGGCCCAGTTGGGTTGGAGTGCAGGGAAGTTGGAAGGGGTTTCTAGGAAACACTGACTTCTCAATATCAGGCAGAGTCCCGATTTTAGGTCAAGGAGAGACATCTAAGTCAATGAAAGGAGCTTTTAAAACAATATCCCTCTTTAGAAAAGAGAGTGAATTGAGAGCCTATCTTCTAGAGATCCTTGTTATATAAAAATAACTTTCTGTCCTCTTTGAGACACTTATTTGTGGTTTTCTGTCATACGAAGCTGAACTTTCTCCTAAAGCATACATACCTCCTGGAGCAGTTCCCAGCATATGACACATGTGTCATTCCTAGTAGACAAGACTGCTTTAGATAGCACAAACTCTGACAAACATGGGTCTATGGTTATGCATTCATTTAAATGTATACTAGAGAAAATAGAGCCAGCTCTTCAAAGTTGTGATTTTATGGGTAAAAACTTGGGTTGGTATTTCTATTTAAAAACTAAGCCAAGTTAAAAATAGGTGGTGGAATAAATAATAGAGCAACCATCTTGCAGGAATGGCAGCATTGGGAAGGTAGAATTTGAATGACTGCATGTTTGTAAGAGGTGCAATAGGGAACAAAAGGGAAACTAGACGTGGCTCATTTGGAAAAATCAGTGCTTATTTCACCCACAGCAGGCACTCAATAAATGTCTGTAGAATGAATGACAAACATACACCACTGCTCCTTGGATAGGCACCAGCTTCTCCCAGAACACCCCTCTGTCTGCTGATAGTCCACCTCCTCACCTCTAGACCAAAGACTCCAAGCTCTTTCCTTGTATATTTTCCCAAATTTCCTAATATGCAATTTCTCTTTTCAAAGCACAAGGGCGTCACCTGATCTCAGTGCTTTTTTTTCCCCCAGGTTTTATTAAACGGAGTTTTATCCTCTACCATTTTACAATCTTGTATTGGTCTCTTTCTTGCACTGGCTCATTGGTTGGGCCGCATTTTGTGTGGTTGAAATAAAAGGAAACTGCCTCCCATATAGAAGATCTATGGCTGCTTGTTTCTCTTGAGCATAAATATATTTATCACTTGGTCCAGATGGAGCCTCAACCAAAAATTCTGTGTTAGGTATGGGAGGAAAGAGGAATTCCCTTGCTTTTAACTAGCTCAGCTCCTATCAGGGACCTACCCCTACAGACACTCATCCCCTTTTATCTCAGTGTTGCTACAAATCCAGCAAAAGGGCAGAAATACTGCCCTGGGGCTGTTATAGGGTTTCAAGCACTTCACAATCTCTGACCTGAGCCTGCTTGCTAAGGAGCAGGGACCCTTGTTAGCTCTGGGTCCTTTGGGTTTAGGAGGCATGGTATGGGTCTTTTGCTCACTCGCTGTTACAAAGCCTGAGAAAGGTAAAGAAGGAGGCCCCAGCCTTGAATGGAGGATCAGTGAGAATAGTTCCTGCTGAATTCTCACTCAGATGGTGAGAGGACAAATTAGAAGGCAAGGAAGGAAGTGGAGAGAGAAAAGTGGCCTAAAGGATAAACACAGGATCCTGATAGGGGGGCTCAGACCACTAATGGCCAACAGAGGCAGGGGAGGGTCCTGAGCATGAGAGCGGGGTTGTGCAATAACCAAAAGCTTGATGCATCTGCAGCCTCAGGTTGGCTCCTCTGGCTCAGTGGGAGGGACGCATTAACCACTAACTTCTAGAAGTCTAGTTTTCAGTGCTGGAATCTGCCATTTTGACCCTGTCCATGGTACTTACCTAATAATACCCAGCATTCTGTCTGAGCCTCCTCACAACTGTAGAGGTGAGGCCAGCATAAAATCCCCATTTTAGAGGTGAAGGAACTCATGTGTGAGGGTCTTTGCCAAGGTCATACTAATCACAAAGAGCAGAATCTGGCCCAAATATCAGACCTCTAATTTCCAAGTGCAAAGCCTTTTCTATCAGCCTGTGCCTCTGCAGTTTTCACACAGTGAGGAATTTGGAATTTTTTTTTACCTTGCTAAGGTAATGCTATCCCCTCCCTTCCAACACCTGCCCCTCTGTCTTTCCTTTGTGTATCTGGCATTTGCATCAGGTATTTTTCTTCTAAAGTCTTCCTTTCTCCTTGACCTTCAATTGTCTTTTTTGTCTGCTAATTGCTTCTTTATTCCTCTCGTCCTCTTCTAGACAACTTTCACTGAGAGGAGGGTTCTGGGTGCTAGCTCTGCCCATGTTATACCCCGCGAAGGAGAACCGGTTGAGAGTAGAGGCACTCATGCTTTCTTCCACCTTTCTTTCTGCTATATGTTGGTTGGGTGACAGGTTCTATGGGGGATGCAGGAGGAACCAGGAACAACTAGGGGAACCGATGTAGTAATTTCCAGTCTTGCCTGGGTTTTGGATCCCTTGGAGAAGCTTATGAATCATTTAACTTCTCTTCTCTCAAAGTGTGTTTGTTCCCATTTGCCCAAGTTTAGCACAGAACTGAAGGGATTTTTTTTTTTAACTCCCTGAAGCCTATTTGGTAAAGCTTTAGTGGTCCAGGGACTGGAGTGAAGAAGTGGATGTCAGGGGTCATGACACTATAACTCACCCAGGAGGCAGGAGCCGGAAGGGCAACTGGATGCTTCCAGAACGAAACAAGGAAGGTCAGAGTGCAAGGCAATCTTAGGGCAATTTGGGGTGGGGGCAGTGGGTACAGCCTAGATACAAAGGCCTAAGTTCAAAGTGAGTCCATATGGAGAACTTGCAAGGAAGAGGGCACTTCATATCAGGAGTGACATTTTCTCACCTCTGAAATAGCCACAATGCTCACAGGGTCATGCAAGGTTGATAAGACAAGGATGGGAGAACTTGCAGTGCCCTACGTTTCCACCTGATCCAGGATGGGACTTGCTTGTTCCCACTGTATCTCGGGCATGTGCTGATACAGAATAGGTGCTCTTCAAATACAATTGTGTGATCATTGCCAGAGTAGGCTTTGTTTTAGCTTCTGCTTAATAAACAGAGGGAGGAAAACCATGTTCTCGAATAAGCAGAATTAATATTGCCAAAATGGCCTTATGACCGAAAGCACCTTACAGATTCAATCCAATCCCCATCAAAATACCAATGACATTCTTCCCAGAACTAGAAAAAGCAATACTAAAATTCATTTAGAAGAATAAGAGACTCAGAATAGCCAAAGCAATCCTGAGCAAGAAGAGCAATGCTGGAGGCATGAAACGATAGTACAGAGTTAAAGTAAAAAAACAAACAACCCCCCAAAAAAGCAGCATGGAACTGGCACCAAAACAGATATGAAGATCAGTGGAACAGAAGACACAGAGACAAACTCACATAAAAGGCCCCTAAAATGCAAGATATAAACCAAAAATCAGTAAATGGGATGGCAGCAAATTAAAAAGCTCCTGCACAGCAAATTAAGAGCATGAAGAGAGAGCCTACAGAATGGAACATTTGCCACCTGCTCCTCAGATAAGGCACTAATATCCAGAATATATATCAAGGACTCAAAAATCTTAACATCAAAAAAGAATAGAGAACCCAATTAATAAATGGACAAAAGAATTAACAGACCATTCTCAAAAGAAGAACTCCTTATGGCCAACAAACACATGAAAATTGTTCAACATCTCCAGCAATTAGGGGAAGAAACTACATTGAGATTTCATCTCATTCCAGTCAGAATGGCAATTATGAAGAATACAGATAGGTGTTAGAGAGGATACATGAAAAATGGAACACTCATACCATTGATGGGATTGCAAATTAGTACAACTACTCTGAAAAGCAATATGAAGATTCCCAAAACAAAAAAAATTAAGAAAAAAAGAAATGGAAAATTAAACCTATATGACCTAGCTATCCCACCCTTTGGTATATATCCAAAAGATTTAAAAATAAGCATATTCTAGGAATACAGCCACATTAATGTTTATAGCAGGATAATTCACATTAGCCAGGGTATGGAGCTAACCTATGTATTATTTAATAGATGAATGGATAAAGAAAATATGGTACATACACACAAGGAAGTATTATACAGCCATAAAGAAGTACTAAATTATTGCATTCACCAGTAAATGGATGGAATTGAAGACCATAGGTTAAATGAGATAAACCAGACCCAGAAAGTCAAAGGTTAAATGTTTTCTTTGGTAAGCAAGAGCTAGCCCAAAGTGGAGGAGGGAGAGAGGAGAGAGACAGAGAGTGAGAGAGAAAGAAAAGAAGAAGAAGAAGAGGAAGAGGAAGAGGAAGAGGAAGAGGAGGAGGAAGAGGAGGAGGAGGAGGAGGAAAGGAGGAGGAGGAGGAGGGGAGAAGGAAGAAGAAGGAGGAGGAGGAGAAGGAGGAGAAGAAATGGTGGGGGTGTATTCTGTTAAACTAGAAGAAGGATCAGTGTCCAGGAAGGAGATTGAGGGGGAGGGAGGAGGGAAGGGATAAGGGAAAAACAATGGAATGAATCTGATCTGACTCTTCTAGGTACATATATGAACACACCACAGTAGATCTCATAATTATGTATATGCACATGTTTTAGCCATATTTTTCATTGCTGTGACCAAAAGATCTGACAAGAACACTTTTAGAGGAAGAAAAGTTTATTTGGGTGCTCACGGTTTGAGAGGTCTCAGTCCACAGATGTCTGGCTCCTTTCCTTGGGGCTGGATGTGAGGCTGAACATCATGGCAGAGGAGTGTGTGGAGGGAAGATGTTCAAGGCATCACATCAGGAAGCAGAGAGAGACTCCACTCACCAGATACAAAATATGTACCCCAAGACACCCCCCAATGACCCACCTCCTCCAGCCGCACCCCATGTGCATTCAGTTACTGCTCAGTTAGTCTCTATCAGAGCAGTGATTCCATGATTGGGTTAAGGCTCTCAGATCCCCATCACTTCTCCTCTAAGGCTTCTTGCATTGTCTCCACATGAGCTATTGGGGGACACCTAGTATCCTCACCATAACACCACAAGACACTGACTGAAAGAAAAATACTATAAGTAAAGAGCAGAAAGGTCAGTAAAGGAAAAGAATGGTGGAAAGTGAGAGAGGAAGGAAAGGGGAAGTACTGGGGAAAGAACGAGCAAATTATATTCCATGCTTTCATTACGATGTTGAAGTGAATACCAACGTTACATATAACTAATAACATGAATCAATTAAAAAAAGGAAAAAAAACGGGAGGGAAGAAGAGAGGCAAAATAGGAAAAAAGTGGTTCGATCCTATCCCAAGGAGGGCTGCAGCAGCTTTGGCGTTTCCCACCTCACACAAAGAGCTACCTTAAAATTATATGTGTGTGTAAATGGAAGACGGATAAGAAAACTCCTGTTCTCCTAATGACTCTGATAACAGAGACACTTTGCTTCTATTTATTCTTGATTTCACATCGGTAGTTGCCTAACACATTGGCCCAGAAGACCAGCTCTTAAATGTACCAATAACGAAGGGGCAGGGGTGAGATCATAGTGAACTTTTACATTTTAAATAAACTTTTCATTTCCCAGGTGGAGACTCTTCAAACATCTCAACTGACTCACACGCGGAGCCAGAGGAGGCAGGAGGAACCTGTACCCAGGTTCCTAGGACTGAACTGAGTTCTACTTTACAGTTTAGGAAACCATGGCCTTGAAAGGTTAAATGACCCTCCCAAGGTTGCACAGCAGCTCACTGTGGAGTAGGTGGCTCTGAACTTTCTTTTGGTTGCTGCAAATGAATATTAGTGGAAAATGGAGGTTTTCTTCAACCAGGGGTGACTTACAGCGTGAAGAACCCTCCCCTCTGCTCCCCACGCTATCCTGGCTCTGCTGAGAGCAGACGTGTGAAGGGTGGCAGTAGCTGGACACATGTGTGTCCAATCCCATCCTTGTGTTCTGAGCTGTGTGGGCGCCAATGCCCGGGTCTCTCCATCCCCCTCCGCAGTCTGCTGGTCCCCATCTGTAGGTCAGAGGGGTCCTGTTCTGGGGGCTGGGTGTTGGGAAATATGAAAAACCCAGAGAAAAGTTGCCACGGCAACAGGGGAGCAGCGGCTGCTCTCTAATGTGATCTACAACTACACACACACACGTCAGAGGGTTCGCTTGTTTGCTTCCCATCTGGGCTTTGCAAGATTCCAGTGTGCATTGGGAGAATGTTAATGTCACTCCTCTTGCCCTCTCCTCTGGCAGCCACCTGGGCTTGGCCACCACCTGCTGCCACCACCCTCCCTTAGCAAATATGGCCAGGCAGAGTCTGGGAACCCGCTCTGGTTTTCAGCCTTCTTTTCTCAGTGGATAATAGATGCGTCACATCTCAGAGCTGGGAGATATCACTGAAATCTCTGCAGCCCAATACTGACCTGGGGGGAAACTGAGGCTCAGAGAGGGACTCTGATTCATCAAAAAAGTGGTGTAAATGAGGGAAAGGGCCAGGTCTGGAGCTCACTGGCTAGGGCTCTTTCGGTAGCACTACTCTGCTTTTCAGGTGGAGTCAGAAGGGCTACTTGAAGGCAACTTGCTTAACTGAGAGACCTCATCTGAATCACTGCCTTCTCTGGGCCTTGAATTATGATTTGGATAAATGAAGGGCTGGATTCCATGGTCTGTAATTTTTCTCTTTATTTACAGAAATGATTTAACCTTTTTGGTGGCTCATAAATGGGTCAAAATGGGACTTCCAAACCCAAACCTACTGTTGTGCTCATTTTTCTTGGTCTCTACCAAGCAATGGGAGTTTTCAGGAGCTGATGGACCTGTGGCTTAGCCATGCAAACCCCTTCCTTACAGGGTTTAAGTCCTGTCACGGTCTTCCTAATAAGTTTTCCTGCCTCTAGCCTAACTCCCCAGACGAGCGTCTAGGTTTGTCTTCCTAAAACCCACTTTGGACCAAGCCACCCTCCATCTCCTCCTTGTCTAAAAGCTAACCAGTGTCCTTCAGGGTCAATGTCGAGCTCCTTAGCATGGAGACGAGGTCCTTCCTCAGTGCAGCACCAAGCCAGCATCATTCTTTATCACCCCTCTGCTTTCATGAACATCTGCGATCACAGTGTTTCTGAACCATGCTTGGATGTCCTGAACTCCACACATGTGAAAAAATCCTCCACCTTTTTCCACTCTGCTTCCCTAACTCCTCCTCATTCTTGTGAATCCAGCTTGGGTGCTTCCCTGGCACTCTGAGCGAGGACTCCTCTGCGCTCCATCAGCACATGGTACTTATCCCCGTCGGCTCTTCGTGCTGCATGATTACTATGCTTGTTTCCTGCCTTTCCCATTACATTATTGCAGGCTCCACAGTTAGGAACTGGGTCATGTTTTTCTTTGGCTCCTATGCTGTTTGAATAGGGGTTGTCCCCTCCAAAACTCATGTTCAAGTTTGGTCCCCAATGTAACATTGATGGGAGTGAGTGTTGAGTCCTTTAAGAGATGATTAGGCTCTTAAGAAGAATGAATGAAGATCTCGGGAGACTTGATTCATTACTGTAAGAGTGGGTTGAAGCTGCCTCTTCCTCATGCACCCACTGGGCTTTCTGAGTTCAAGAAGCCTGTAGTCCTTACCAGAAACAGAAAAGTTGTTGGTTTCCTATTCTTGGACCTCCCAGTCTCTAGAATTGTGAGCGGAAAAAAAAACTTCTTTACTTTTTAAATTACTCAGTCTTAGGTATTCAATTATAGCAATACAAAATGGACTAAGACAGCTTCCTAGAGTCTCCTGTGGAGTCTGACATACAGGAGGTAATCAGGTAGTTTGTTGAATGACTGAATAATGAATGTTGAATGTTGAGTGTTTGTTAGAAAATTGTGTTCATTATAGAGCTTGGGGGAGCTGTCTAAAAATAATTCCAGGCTCAAGTCATGAGTGCCTGCTAAGCATGTGTTTACCAACCTGTCAACTCCTTTTACCAAAAGAAGCCATCCATAGATGCTCACTGGCCTGAGAGTCGGAAGATCTTCAACTATTTTCCTGGGAAAGTCAATTCTCTTCCCTGGCTGTTAGTTCTAATGACAGGTTTGGGCTTGGTGATCCCTAAAAAGCTTTTTATCTTTCATTGCCTATAATTCCAAGTTGTCCAATCAGCATTTGACAGAGCATAACTATAGTGGCTAAAGTCAGAATAAAAAAGGAAAAATGCCATCAATTTAAAATTTAATTATAGCTGCATCTTAAGAGCAGGGGCACTGGTGTGATAGGACTATCTCCCAGAGACAAAGTCCTACTGAGCATCTGTCCAGCTGAACAGGAAGGAGTAAGCAGATAGCAAAGGTCAAGTTCAGGTTGGTGAGCTGAGGTAGGTTGGGGCAGGCATGTGGGGCCTGGGGTCAGGGTCAGTGGCTAGCTGGGCAACTCTGATCTTAAGAGTAGAGGCTGTCTGCTTCTGACTGGCCCTACTGTGACAGCAAGCGGGGACACTAAAGGCCATCCATGGAGTCCTATCCTTGAGTGGTACTAGGACAAAGTAATCACCATCTCTTCTTAGGAGTGATCTTAGTGACTGTCAACTCAGATTTTATCTGAACGAAATCCCCAGTGTTAAGTTATTTTATGATTGCATAAATCTAGAGAAAGACCAAACTCTTGGGTACAGCTTTCAAAGTCTGATAGTTTCTCCTTCTCTCTAGCCTCGTCTCCCTCTCTCTCAGGGCTACACTCCCTTGGAGGCACCAAGCTTTTCTGTGCCTTGGTACCCACATTTCTGCTGCCCCTTTCTTCATCTCTGATATTCTCCTGATCACCCCTACCCATGATTCAAAACTCAGCTGAGCTGCCACCTCCTCCAGGAAGCTTTCTTTGACACCACTTCCCTCAAATTCAGATCAAGGGTGCCCTCTTGTGCTCCCATAGTTCCCAGTATTCCTTATAACACCCACTAAAATGTTTCTTCATTTGATATTTCTCTTACTGGGATCATGGATTCCTTGAAGGCAGGGACGCTAATCTTTATATCTTCAGGGCGTAGGACCAGCAACATAGTCAGTGAACATTTTTAAGTGAGTAAATGAAGGACAAATTTAAAACATGGAATACAATCTTCTAGGCCCAAAAGTCATGTTGCTATCGGCGTTGGATGGACAACAATGGAATGAGTCTTTAAATCCTCGAGAAAAACCTCAAACACCTCATGAATGAATAAGCGGCCTTTGCAAAGAGTACAATATGTTCACTTTTAGGATTTCACGATCTAAGCATGCCCCATGCTTATTAAACATGGACATATCCCATGTTCTGGGTGCTATGGGGAGCGCTAGAACTCGGCTGGCCACGGGGTGTCCACTGGGCACCTTTGGATGGTAACGGTGGGGGAAGAATAAGCTTTTTCTGTTTCTTTGTGAGTCTGTATCTTCATGCCAGTCCTTCTCTGGCATTTCTTTTGGGACCTGATGAGGGAATAGCATTCTTCAGCAGGTGGGTTGAGCAGGGAGCAAGCCAGAGGCTCAGGGGTGGATGTTTAGAACAAGGCAGAGCAGCGGAACAGAGAGGAACGAGTGTGAGACACAAAGCACTAAACTGTGAGCTCCCTTAAGGAATATTTTGGAGTGAAGAAGAGAGTCACTCAAGTGCCAGTGACACTACCCCTCTGGCATTTCACCTCTCCCTTGTGGTGCTCCCACTTTGATCCTTTGGCTGCAAAGAATCTGTAAAAGAATATCACTGAAGCAAAACACAAAATGCCCCAGGGGCTGAGCTGAGACAAGTTCTCCAGAGAGGGTTGCAGAGTGTGCATGGGTAGGCATGGCCACCCCTTTGTTCTGAGCATGCCTCCCTGCTGGGGTTACTCTGATATCCGCTGCTCCGCTGCTCCGTCATGCCTGTTATCAGAAGTGCCACTCCTCCTCGTCTCTGACTCAGCTGTCAGCAAAACCAGAACTTTGCTTTGGTTTATCTCAGCATCCCTGACATGGGCTTGTTTTCAAGAATGATTTTTTAGTAAAAAATGAAAGGAGATTGACAAAGACAAGACTGCCACCATTGCTGACAACCACCACAAAACAAATAGTGTAGCTGAGATAGGAAAGTGCAGAGCTCTTCTCCATTATAGCTAGATCCCTGATTCACTTCATTTTTCTCTAAAGGATATGCCAAGTACCCACTTTGTCCAGGTTGTAGAATTCTCCAGCTCTCATCCTTTCCAGGGGAAGCTCAGTGTCTAGGTTTCTATGCCTCCATTCAAACAAAGCACTGTAGCATGTGAAGGGACTATAGAAAAAAGGAGCTTAGACAAGGAAGCAGAATGCATTTTGCAAGATGACCCCATGGCAGGTGAGAATTCTACCACTGAACCACCCATGCTAGGAGATGAACTCATGGGTATGTATCCCACCCATGCTGCTACAGTGTGCCATGACATTTCTCCATTGAGAAGTGAGATCTATGCTTTCTCTTCTTGAACCTTGTATCAGTCAGCTTTCATCACGATAACAAAAACTCTGAGACAGGCTAATGTATGAAACAAAGGAGACATATTTAGGTCACGATTTTGAAGGTTCAAAGTTCAAGATCAGGTCACAGGCTGAGTCCAATGGTTTGGCCTCTTATGAAGGCTATGGATGGTGTCACATCATGGTGGGAATGTGTACAGGAGTAAATGGTTATATCTTCAACTAGGAAGCTGAGAAAGAGAGGGAGGGTCCAGGTTTGTTCCCTTTATAACAACTCTCTTGTGAGAATTACCAGGGATTTATTCTAGCATTGCCTTAATCCCTTTCAAGGGTGTGCTCCTAATGATCCAAGGATCCCCCCAATAGCCCCACCTCTTAAAATTTCCACCATGTCCTAATATCACCAGCTGGGGGACCAAGTTTTTGTCACATGGATCCTTGGGGAACACTCAAACCATGGCAAAGCTGTCAGTCCTTTGTAATATGATATGTAGGACACAGTGGAGGGGTGTTGCATGACTTCAGAGTATAGGGCATAAAAAGTAACATGGTTTCTACCTGGTGCCAATACATACCTTGGGAGCTCTAAGCTAACAAGGAAGGAGTCTGGCTACCCTAAAGCTATGTGGAGAGATAATGTGGAAAGACCACTGGAAGAGCTGCCCATGAACCCCAGCATCCAGCATTTGAATCTTTCTGGGATCACCCATCCATGAGTGACTTCAGAGGATTTCTGCCTCTACCCCAGAGGTTTCTAGCTGAGGGTCCAGACTCTGAGGAAGAAAGACAATCCTTCTTTGGTGTGCCTTATTTTAATTCCTGAACCAAAGAATCCATAGGCTCAGTAAATGGTTGTTTTATGCCCTTAAGCTTTAGGACAATTTGTTATGTAGCATTGGAATATCAGAACGAGCAGAACATTTTCACAGCCTTGGTACCGGGCTACTCGTCTTAACCTCCCTCATTTTCTACTTTCAATCTTATTCTTTGCACTTTTTTTTAAAAGAGAGATGGATAGTGGGAGAGAGAAAGAGAGAGAGAGAGAGAGAGAGAATCAATTTTATTTAGTTTTTCACATGGTCTTCATTGCTCTGAGACTTTGTTATGTACGTGGTGCTGGGGTTTGAACTCGCGTACTTGCACATGCCAGGCAAGTGCTGTAACCACTGAGCCACTGCTCCAGCCCCTTCTTCACACTTTTTAATTCTAGATTCCTCTCCCACTTAAGGTTTCATCCTGCCCCTTTATTTGCATGTTGCTTCCTTGGCCACCATCTTTACTTCTCTCCTCACTGGTGATGGAGCTCTTCCGCATCTGTTAGCTTTCTTCCTCTGCCATCACTGTCACCTGCCTTAGCTCAGGACTCTCTTCCATGGCTTAAGTTTCCCACAGGAAGGCCCTGGAGGGGGATCCGCGCATCAGACATTGGACAGCCTGGGAAGGCAATGGCCTCTTTGCACCTACACCCTCCAGACACAATACCACAACCTTCTTGTTCTTCTGAGGGAGAAAGAGAGACAGGAGGTGCATGATCAAGGTTCTATCCTATGCTTCTGGTGAATACTACCTCTGGTGGCCTGTAAAACAAAAGGAGCAGTGACCCAAAAACTCAAGGAGCCAAAATATCAAAAGGTATAAGTGTCTCAACCGAAAATCTCAGATCACTGAAAGGGTCTCCAGAAGGACAAGTGAGAACCGGCAGTTGACCCCACTTCCCTGTGAATGGCAGACTCTGAGGACTAGAAAGCGTTAAAAAGTGAGTATTCCTCTGGTACCCAAATCCACTTTGAGAATGAGCTAGATGCTTGGGAAGGTGATTTATGAGCCTGAGTCACCTAATTGGAAAGAATCCAGAGGTAGTAATTAGACAATGTCAAGTCCTTGCTCTTCCCTGGCTGGCTCTGTGTGACTGAAGACAAGTCACTTCACCTCCCTGAGGCTTTCTTTTCTTGTTTGTAAGTGGGAATAACTCCAGTGTACCTTGTCTTCTCCCAAGACTGTTGTGAGACACTTTAATTAAAAACTTAGCAAGTGTCACACTGTGTGCTGGGCACTTTATTTGCACTGTGACACTTATTCCTCATCACGCTCCTGCGATGTAGGAATCATTACCCCACGTTACAGATGAGGAAAATGAGGGCCACATAACTTGCTCAAGTTCACATGATTGGTGAGAGGTAGAGCTGGCATTCTGGCTCAGATCTGCCTGGTGCTATAAAGCCAGTGCTCTTTCCATTAAAGCATGGTTGTTATTATTGCTACTGTTGTTGTTGATTTATGTTCCTTCTATGATCCATCTTGGGAGCATATTCTTAGTATAAGACATATGAGGTGCTTGGATTTTGTGTGATGGTGCCTCATTGTACACAAATTTTCTCACTTTCAACCCCATGGGCCACATTTAAGCTGAATTAATCAGATTTATGCAGTGCTATTTCCAAGGGAGGACTTGATTTCTAAAACTGAGGTCTCAGAGAAATGCAGGGCTGGAATGAATACCATGGGTGATGTTGATGGAAAGAATATTTCTGGCCTCTGTGGATGACTTAAACAAGGCAAGGCAGGATCTCGCAGGACATCCACTCAGGGGACAGTTATTGGATCCCCAGGCCAACTTATGGGGATGAAAAAGTGAGGCACCTTGCAGTGATCCAGCCCAGAGAAGCTATCCCATTGAAGCCAACAGGAGAATTTCAGTGTGCATCTTCCTCTCACCAGTCTCCATGCTCTCCTTTTTGTCCTAAAGAGAGAAACCACCAAATGGGTGGCCTAATAGCACTGGCAAAATGAGCAGGTAGGCATTCAGGTCACACTCTGCTTTCTAAGAGATCAGCCATATTGGAACATGGGGATTCCAACCACAGGGAATCCACAGATTGGGGGAATGTAAACTGGAGTGCAAGGTCTTCCTTCAGAATGTCACTCCTGTCTAGTTCCCTTGCTATCAAAACTAAGGCAAGTCAGTGTTGCTCAAAGACCCTGGCACATATCTGAAAGCAGGCTGGAGGGAGCTGTGTGAGGGAGTCCATGTCTGCCGGCTGTGGGAACCTCAGGAACTACCCGAGATTCTTTGATTAGCATAGGGAAAGGCATCTCTAGGAGCCAGTTGACTCCAGAGTCCCTGCTGGGATCTTCTGGGGAAAAGAACAGGGTAAAGCAGGAAAGGAGACCTTGGGGGAGATCCAGCCTGGCCTGTAGGAGCCACCAGTTGGGCCAGTTCCTTGCTTTGCATGTGTGTGTGTGTGTGCGCGCGCGCACTTGCTTGCTTGCATGCAAACAAGCATTGTTAAAACCAAGAGGCTCTTGGGGAGGGGTCACACTACACACTGCCCAACAAATCACTCAAAACAGTGCATCAAAAAGCTGGTTGGCTCTTTCAAAGTCTTCCCCTCCTCCCCAAGACTTGGTTTCCACATCTGGACTCATCGTCTACTCATCTCTTTGATACACTTGTGTCACTTCCCCTGCACTTTGGCTTCTTTACCTATAAAATGGGCATAATCACACATTCATCAGGACCAGCAAGGGAACCAAGAGATGTAACTTGCATGGAAATCCCCTCAGACTCTATGCTTTAGTACTTGTTGGCAAGGGGGAGAGGGTGAAAACAAATGATCAAAATAAAAAAAATTCTGAAGCACTGTGTGCTCCCTTTTGGTGGGAATGAGCTCTGCTGGGTTTCTAATCCTCAGAGATTGTGCTTTGGGGCTTTGGAAAGATTGGTTCCAGAGCCTCTGAAATGATTTGGAAATTGAAAAGAGAAGCTAAAGCGATTGTGTGTTTATTTGTGTGGGCATAGAAGCAGATGTTGGGAGGGGGACCTAGGAGGTTTCCGCACAATCCCAGGTGGAGGTGGTGGGGGAAGTGGGGCCTCACTTAATTTTATTTTATGTTCTCAAAGGCCTCATTTTTATTTTTGATTTTATGCATATAGATACAACTTCTATTAAACTAGTCAAAGATTTTTTCTGAAGTGTAACTTTACAAAATATTTTTTATTGGTTCAAAATAATCTTACATAATGAAGGTATTCATTGATGCACATTAATACATGCACATGTAATGACGAAGCAAATTAACCCCAGTCTTGGTCCAAGATCTCCCTCACCCCTGAGAGTGTGGAAGCTGAAGACAAAGGCCAGCTCCAGAGGAAATGGGGCCAGGAGGAGCACTCTTGGGAAGGACTCACTATTAGAGCTGGAGCCCTGCTACCTGGGATGGTTTAGGGCAAAGGCATTTCAACACTTCAGGCCTGGAGGAGCCATTTTGTTTGAGCACTGTGGCAGGACTGAGCTCTCTGTGGGATCAGGGTGCTGGGGGTGACATATATAAGATATCTAGCTATTGAGGAGTGATCGATAGCTGGAGCTAGCACAAGAGGCACTGTGAGACTTTTGATTCTGCTTCCCATTTACGTGACAGTTCTCCTTTCTCCCTGTGCACTTATCTGACCTCACATCTTATTTGGGTTAGGGCTCAGAGGGCCACCTCTCTTAGTGATGCCTTTGGGGGTCTGGTGTGCATAGGCAGGAATGGGGCAGGAATGGGGTCTCAGGGTCAGCAGAATGGCAGTGACATTGAAGCAACAAAGACCTAAACAGCAAACTATGAGCAATTCCCATGCCAAGAAGGGGACTTGGGAAAGAAGATGCCATGTCCCTAGATCCTGGGGACCAGATTTGAAATGGGGTCCACAGTGCATGTGATAGAGGTGACCAAAATGCAGGTGAATAGTATTTCAGAAAAGAGGAAAACAGGAGGGTAGATAGGGAATGGGTCTTCCCTCAGCATAACAGCAGACAGAGAATGTGAGTGTAGGATTCCATAGCCCAGACCAGGGGTCCAGGATCAGAGTTCCAATCCTGGTGTTCCCATCCACTACCCACGTGACCCTAAGATCTATCTTTCACTGAGAAAGGTGGAGTCTTCCAATAGTAAAGCAGCTTCCATATAATTGAGAGGGCACTAAGCACTTTAACAGTGTTTTCTTACTTTCTTTGAACCACAGCCCTTAGAAGTAGAAGGAATTATCTCCATTTCACACACGAGGAAACTGAAGCCCAGAGAGATATAGAAATTCTGCACTAGTAGGTCAAGAATATAGGCCCTAAGGATCTGTTTGCTTTTTAAATCTGTATTTTAAAAATGCTCCCTTAGCCTGGAAGTGGAAAAAAATCATGCTGAGTGAAATAGCCAAACACAGAGACTAAAGGGTCAAATGTTTTCTCTCATATGTGGAAGCTAGAGTAAAACCTAACTAGACAAGTTTAATTAGTAGACCCACCAAATCTGAAGTAACACCTAAGTTGTGAGAACTATAGCTATGAAGGGAGAAGAAGGAGAGAGGGAGGGAGGAAAGGAAGGTAAAAGGGAGTGATCAATATGGTAGGGTATACTTGACTGCCATTAAAAGCCAAAATATACTTAGGCAGGCAGGTAAATCTATAAATTTCAGTGTTTAAAATACATGCATATGGTCATTTATATCTGTAGCATGAGGGAATTACAGAGAAGACACGAGATTTGGGAGTGGGTAAAGTGAGGGAGATCTTGGACCAGGACTGGGGTTAATTTGCTTTGTCATTACATGTGCATGTATTAATGTGCATCAATGAATACCTTCATTATGTAAGATTATATTGAACCAATAAAAAATATTTTGTAAAGTTACACTTCAGAAAAAATCTTTGACTAGTTTAATAGAAGTTGTATCTATATGCATAAAATCAAAAATAAAAATGAGGCCTTTGAGAACATAAAATAAAATTAAGTAAATGAAATACTGACTCCTCAAAAAATGCTGCTTGGGTAATCCTTAAACAGTTCATTCAACAGATGTTTTCTGAGGGTCTACCATGTCCTAGGCGCTACGGTACAAAACAATATGCAGAACAGTGACCAAAGAAAGCCCCCAGGGAGTTTGCGTTCCTCTGAGGAAGGATGAATAAAGAAGTAAGTAAATGCATAGTATGTCAGATAACAATAATTGATGCATTGAAAAATATGGCAATTTGAGGGCAGGGAGTGATGTGGTGGGAGTGTCTGCTACTTCATCAGGTCAGGGGGATGATGGAGCAGAGACCTGATTGAAACAAAGAGATGAGCCACGTGGCTCACCAGGGAAGAGTCTTCTAGCAGAGGAAAAGTTCTCGGACAGGTCTGTGCCTTGCATGGTGGAAGAAGAGTAGTGAGCAGAAGGCAGGGAGAGAGGTGGTAACAAGAGATGAGGTCGGGGAGGCGTGACCATGGAGAGCCTCCCAGATTTCTCTGAAGACTTTATCTTTCACTGTGAACAAGATGGAGAACCAATAAAAGGCTGGGAGCAGGTTACCTGCCATATCTGTTGGTTTTTCAAAAGATCATTCTGGCTGCTGTACTGCAAGTGGACTCTAGTGGGCACAAGGGAAGAAGAGGGAAACCAGTACAGTAAGAAGACAATTGTTTCTAAAGGGGGACGAGGGTGCCTGGAGCCCTGGTGGAAGCAGTGGAGGTGGGGAGAAACAGTTAAATTCTGATAATATTTTTGAGGATAGAATTATTTGCTAATAGAGTAATACAAGCTATGAAAAAAGAACAGCGAAAGATGAATCCAGTTTTGGTCTGAATAACTCAAAGTGCTGAGTTCACTTTAACGTGACAGGGAAATCAGAAAGAAGTAGATTTAGGGGTGGAGATAAGAACTTGATTTTGGACTTAAGTTTAGGCTATCTGTTAGTTACCCAGCTGGAGATGCTGAGTATGCAGTTGGACTCACAAGTCTGGAGTCCAGGTGATGTCTGGATTAAAGACATAAATTTGGGAATTGTTAGCATGTGGGTGATATTTAAGTCAATACACTGGATGAGATGCCCCAACGCTTGAGGAAAGATGACTGTCTTCAGACACTTTAGGGTTTTGGACACTGAAAAGCAGTGCTCAGTGAGTAAAAAGAGAGTCAAGAAAGAATAATGTTTTAGAAATCAGGTGAAAAAGGTGTTTCAAAAACGCAGAAGCAATTAATGACAGCTTTTGATAAAGTCAGCTATTGCATTTAGCAACGTAGAACATGAGCCACAGTAGTTAACAATATAGAGGTCATTGGTCTTCTTGACCAGAGCTCTTTCATAAAGCAGTAGTAAGTGCAGTGAGAACCATGGGAACCACGGGAAGAAGAAAAAGACAGAGCATAAGTATGAAAAGTTTTGCTGTGAAGGTGCACAGATAAGTGGAGCAATAGCCCAAAAGAAGGTAGAATCAAGAGGTATTTTTTAAAAATGTCGTTATTATTAATATTTAGTGGGAGAAATCTGACTATATGCTCAAGGGTATGACCCAATAGCCACAGAAAAATTGATGGCATAGGGGACAGGAGGTTGGGTTCCTGGAGCAATGCTTGGGGTTAAGTATCTCGCTGTAAGATTTGCTGTTAACTCTAGACCTCTTCCAAGTCTGCTCACCTCTTAGAGATGTATAGGACTCAAACAAGACAGTGGAAGCAAATGCACATGCCACTGATTTACAGACTGACCAGAAACAAGCTTCCAAGAACAATGGGAAGCGCTTTGTATGGAGTGGTGGTGGCAAAAGCCAACAGATAAGGAAAAGACTTTCCTTGCTAACCAGGAGCATGAGTCAGACGCGGAAGGAGACATTTACTGAGACTCTGCTTCTGGTGATGGGTAAGTAGTTCTTATTGGACCAACTTACCCACAGATAATGTCTATTAGCTCTGGAAAAACTATATTTTAAAAGCCCAACTTGAAGGCACTGGGGAACAACCAAAGCAGGGAGAAACTGGAGAGGAGCCCGCATTTGGAACAAAGAATGAAATTGAGTTTCCCATTTTTTCACTTGAACTGATTAAAATCTGATTCTTATTTGCTTAAAGAATCAGAATATAAGATTCAGGATGAGCACAACAGCTAAAAAGTAGAATGCAAGAGATACTAGGGAGAAGATAGCCATAAAGGCAGAGTCCTAAATTTGCTATATAAACATTGCCCAATTCTTTGTCTGATCCCTGCACTATACATGTGCAGAGCAGACTCCAAGCAACTCAGCACAGAAAAGAAGAAACAAAATAAAATAAAAACTAAACTTGGATTTCAGCTGCTACCAAGCCACAAAAAATACAGAGTTTGAACTTTGTATAAACCCAAAATAAATGGTGTCTGAAAAAAAAAATCAGCACTATTTAAAGGAAAATAACAGAATCCAGAATCTCTACACCCTATCAATAACAATGATAAGAATGCAGTTAAAACTACTAGATATTGGAAAAAACGTTAAAATGTTAATTAAGATGAAAGGTAATTAATGGAAACTGAGTTTGAGATGATCCCAATGTTGAAATTAGGTGACAAAGGTATTTAAGCAGCTGCTGGAGCTATGCTCGAGGTTATTTTTTTTAAAAATATGCTTACAATGAATGAAAAAAGATAAAGAAAAAAAGAAAGAAACAAACAAAAAACTGGCCAAACTCACAAAGTAACATCAAAAAAACTAAAGGAAGTCAGCAAATAGAGCTATCACAAAGGAGAATAAAATGGAAATTTTAGAATTGACAAAATATAATGTCTGAAAATTTTTGTTGGATGATCTTAGCAACAGTTTGGAAATGATAGAAAGAAGAATCGGTGAACTTGAAAGCAGATTGACAGAAATGTTTCCAATCCAAAGAACAGACAGAAGAAAGATTAGATGGGAGGGGGGAGAGAGAGAACAGAGATTCAATTACCTATAGATGATGTTGGCATTTGGGGAATTTGGGAGCATTAGATGAGATGAGGTATGCAAAGTACTCAGTCAGTGACTGGGGCAGAGCAAAGGACACATGGTTGGGAGGTTGTCATTTGTAGTGATGGCAGTTGTTTGAAGAGGCGACATGGTGGGGGCCTCTGTGGTTATCCACACTGTGGAGTTACCAGCCCTGTCTTCAAAGCTGACTCTGCCACCTACTCACTGACTCTGTCACCTACTCAGAGATGGAACTAGTTGCTTACCCCTCCCAAGGCTCATTTTGCCCATCTATGAGGTAGGACTGATGATACTTTATGCCCTGGAGTCTGTGAGATTCAGACAAGTTCAGCGAGCAGAGCATGGACTCAGGGCCTGGGCACTCTCTGCCAGTGCTTTTTAAACTTCCTTCAGAAATCAGAAAGCACTTCGGGCACAATCTGATCTGTTTCCCAGGTATCCAGATTGTTCCCTGAGACTTATTAAGGAGAGAGAATCCCCAAGGGCACTTCAACACCTTCTGGAGCTCCTGCTATACACTTCAGGCCTCAAACATTTTGGGTCCTCCTTATTTCTCTACTGCTCCTTTGGGGCATCCCATAAAATGCAAGCAATCAGACTAGCTCTATTTTCTTCCAAGAAATACTATGGGGATCACTGATGTAATCTATATCCAACAGCTTTTAGATGATCAACTGTGACACGCATGTTGGTTTCGGCTCTTATTAATTTTGCTATGACTAACAGAGGATATTAACAGTGACTGAGTGGTTCTCAAGGTGAAGATGAGGCGTTAAAGAGAACAAACTAAAATCATGTACTCTGTGTCTTCATTACCATTCAAACTTGAGTCTAGTGTTTGACACATAGTAGGAGCTGGTTGTATTGGTTCTCATCAGATACATGATGAAGACAATGATGTCATAAGCATTGGTTAAGAGCCTACTCTATGCCAGGCACTCTGCATGCGCTATTTAAACTCCATCTCTAAGGTAGAAAGTGGTATCTTCTTACACAGAAGGAAAAAAATGGCAGGCTCTGGGAGGTTAAGGGATGCTTCCTCCTATCACACAACTGGCCGTGACACGACAGAGACCCATCTGTATACAGATGTTTTTGCATCTAGTACCTATATTCTTTCTTCCAAAGTCTGGGCCAAGCTGTCAGTCTTAAATCCTTACAGTGGCAGTCCTCCTACACTGGATGTCATTGGCTTTTCAAAAGTGGATCCTTCTGTAGCCTTGGGGACAGCAAAGTCACAGGCTGTGAAACTGTCACCTTTATTCTTTGTCAAAGATGTAAACACTCTCCAAAGACTCCTTGTGCTGCAGGAGGCCTAATACAAGCCTGCATTTAAAATGATGATGGGGTTCTTCTCATAGGACTCATAATTGCTGCTATTCTGCATATTGCCAGCTCTGGATATCCCCTTGACCTTTGAAAGACCCAGTCTCTCCATGTGACTCAATGGAGTGCCACCCAAGTGATGAGTACTGAGCCCACCTCCAGATGCCAGGGTCTGCTGTGCACCCTTGCCTAGACTCACTTCAGTGAGGAAAATGAGCAAAGATGCCCTCAGAGGGATGTGTATTTTAAAGAAGGGTTGAATGGCTGTTCACTGTTCAAGATGGCAGAGCTCTGGCTGGAGAAGAAGCCCTGTGGTTCTTCCTAGCAGGACGTTAGTAACACTTGGCCGGTGGCTTTTCTTTCCTCCTTCTGTCCTTAGAAGGCACAAGTGTTGTCCAGGCAGCAGCATTTATTAGCTCTAAAACCAAAGCCTGCCTTGTCACTTACTGGAAATGCCATGGCAGGAACTCTTACAAATCCAAGGGAAAGCTTGACTTCTTGAGAAGGACCAGTCACAGCCATCCCAGACTGTGGCACTAGCAGCAGTATTGTGGGTGGGACCCTGCATGGCTCTGCTGCTGCCACATCCTCATCCACAGCTGGAAGCAGCTGCTCTGGTGCATTAAGATTCAGCACAGCCAATTACAGGCTCTTTGATGTGGGTGTCTGGCTTGGGTTTCTGATCGCATTCAACTTCAGGATTTTGCATCTCCTGTTGAAGAGAAGAGGGAAAACACTGGCCATAGGGTCAGACAATTGCAATTCGATTCTACTGCTTCTGGGCATGTGTTCCAGGGCAGCACCGAAGAAAGTCTGTGTTGTGAAGTGTAACTACCGATGATAACACCCACTCTGGAAGTTCTGAGGAGGAAATGAGATACAGCATAGAAAGTGCTGATTGCAGGGCCAAGCACATGGCATTCAAAATCTGGCAGTTATTTCTATGATCTCAAAGGATATTAAAGCACAGGTCATGGCAAATTTTGGTCCAGTCTCAAATCCCACCTCTTCCACACACTAGTCGAAAGGCTGTTAACAAGGTAAAATCCTCCCCATCATGGATTCCTTTGTGGAAATAGGAGCTCTACCCAGTTTTTAGGGCTAGTGTAAGGATGAAGTGAGATGAGGTGTATAAGGTCTTTGGTATTGTTTCCAATGCTTTGCAAGAGTGTTTTGCAATGTGCATTTTGATTGCCAGATGGTAGATGCTGAGCGCCCCTTAGTTCTTCGCTGTAGGACCCGTGCTAACCTTTTTTGCCTCTTCCTAATGCTAAATCTGTGTACTGTGCTCACATTGCTATGGCTCGCCTTTTCTGCCAGACACTAGGCTCTATCTCTGCTTTGCACTTCTTTCAAGGACCCAAAGTGAGATAAATGTCCTTAGCAAGTTGGTCTAATTCCTGTCCCAGCAACTTTCAGAGTTCATCTCAATCTGGGGCAGGTATCTGGGTCATATCCCGCTTACAGTTAAAACAGGATGCAAAGAGACAAGAGTTGAAAAGTGGAACCTTCTTTTTGGTTGAAGGAAGAGTCAATGATCCTGAAAGTTTAGACCAATTCTGATCTTTTCCTAGAACAGAAGGGCTTGAGTTAGGGGCATCTCTATCAGAAAGCTGGTGAAAAATGCATCTCTGGATCCCCAAAGCACCTATGCAGCAGGAGGCTGCAACCAAAGTAGAGATTTAGTCCTGTACCATGTGAACACCCACAAGGATGATCGGAAGGCTCTACTATGGTCTGAATGCTTATGTTCTTTCAAAATTCACATCAAAACCCCGTCCCCATCATGATAATATTAAAAGGTGAGACTTTAGGCATCAGTTATGTCTTGAGGGCTCTACCTTGTGAATGAGATTGGTATCCTTACAAAAGGACACTAATGTCATGTAAAAGATGTAGCAAGAAAGTATTATCTTTGAATCAGAGAGCAAGCCCTCACCAGATACTGAATTTTCTGGCACCTTGATCTTGGGTTTTTCAGCATCCAGAACTACAAGCAATACATTTATGGTATTTGGCTATAGCACCCTGAGTGTGCTGAAATAGGCTTCTATTGTGGGTTTTCAAGGCAGACTATCATGGGTCATGCACTATGCCAGATACTCTACAAACATTTCATTCAATTCTCTACAAGGTGAGTTTGACTATCCTTGTTCACAGAGGAGGACACTGAGACTCAGAGAGGCTAAGTAACTTGGTACAGGTATATCTGACTAGTAAGCTCTCCTAGGCAGGGACAACATAATTTTCATTCATTCATCCTTGGTAGACACAATGCTAAGTGCAAATATTGATGTGAATGAGGATAAGCTATTTTTTAGGTCCATTCCCTATTTCTCCAAAATTTGCAAATTTCTTTGTTTCCCAAACTTGCCATGTCTCTTTCTGATCCATGTTTTGTGCCTGTAACTCCCTGTGCCTAGACTATCTTTCCCCTTTCTTCACCCATCAAGTTCCCATTCATTCTTCAAGGCAGAAATGTCACCATTTTTGTGAAGTTTTTAAAAGTCCTTTTGGTAGAGGTAGTATCTCCTTTGTAGGATTCCATAGCAATTTGTATAGCCTCTGTCATAGCTCTTACCACCTGGATTATAAAACTTGATTGTCCTTCTGTTCCCTTAGACTATAAGCAATTTAAGGTTTAGGTCATGTTGGAACTGCCTTTGCTCCTGGGAGGTCCACATAAGAGCAAGAAAATCATACCTGGAAGTGTTTCTAGGCAGATTTGCTTCTGTTTAGCTTGAAAATGTCACATCTAGCCCTATCTTCCATGAGTAAAGGGTACTTCCCAGTTTGCTGATGCCAAGAAATGGGCACACAGAAAACCTTCATGAAGTAACTGGCAATCGTGGGCTATGTGGCAGATACACATCCCAATATCAATAGTCTTTTGACCTTTTGACTCAGACTTTGCTCTTTTGTGACTTTGACACAAGTGGATGGATTCTTCTATGTCTCACTGTCTAGACATCCATAGAGGTGGTTTAGCCAGCCTCCTGGACCCTTCCCAGGTCTCTGTTCTTGCTCTGGCAAGCTCAATGTTTCTTTCAATGACTCAGACAAATACAATGAGCATTTGCTCATCAAATTTGCAGATGACAAGACAGTGGCAGGGATGGTGATTATGTCAGATGACAGAATTGGGATCCAAAATGATCACAATCAGTTGGAACAAAGGGTCAGCTCATTTATCAAAGCTTAATATTGGGTCTTGAAACCAACTGCACGGGGATTGGATGCATGAGGGATAAAGGCTTGTTTACTGGGGAGTGAATTAGACATGAGCCAGAAAGTGATATGGCCATTAGGAATGGAAGCCAAATGTGCATTATTAAAAGTAGAGACTCTAGAAGGAGGGGGAAGGGAATGATCCCACTGGACTTGTCTCTGGTCTTTCAGCACCTGGAATGTGATGGTCACCTCTGAGTTCTACCGTTTGAGTAGGGCTCACTCCTAAAATGATCCTTTTCCCAAGGAAAGTGACCTGATACTGGGGGGACTTAAATCCAAGAAAGTGGGACAATGTAACTCTGTAGAATTGGGGCTGAGAAAGGAACATGACTACCCTTTCTAAATATCTAAGGTTTTGTCACATTGAAAAGTGATTTTGTAAGGCTAATGGACAAAATTAATATTAATTGGTCAAAGTGTCAGCCAGACATATCTCTGTTCTATATAAGAAAGAACATTCTAATAAGTTAGAGCTATTCACTGGGGGAATGAGCTGCCCTGTGGTGCTTGGAGCTCTCTTTTATTTGAACTATTTGTCACTGGTGTTATGGGAAGGATTTTGATGTTGGAGGGAAGTATCAACTTCCAGGTGCCATCCACATGCGAGAGGCTAAATTTCCAAATTATACTTGTTTTCCTATTACTTTAATAATTGAGTTTCCCCAGAGTCAATCGGCCCAGGAGGAGGGGAGGAGAGTGGAAAAACAGGCTCTAACAGAGTTGCATACCATGTTTTGTCAGTCCTGCCAAGGGCAGATCATTGACCTTGGGAGAAGGGTGTATCTCTCAGTCTTCTCTCTACTCAGACTTGAGTTCCTTTCTGTAAGATTTCTCATTTTCCTGCACAAAAAGACCCCGTTCTCTAGGTCCACACCAATCTTAATCCCAAGACTATTGAGCCCTGGGGGGAGGGTGCCTTCAGCTGGTATTCACACTCTTCTGATAACTGGGTTGTTTGCATTTCAAATTCAGAGGTTTCATATTCCCAGTGCTATGGCTATTCCCTAGAAGGCAGAATCATATCTCCTATTATACATATTTCTTATTAAGCTCTTGCCCATAGCATGATAGTTAGGGGGTAAAAACTCTGATGTCAGATTGACATGGGTTCAGATTCCAAATTCCATTTCTACACCACTTCTATGAGAAGAATATGGCATTAACCTCTTGAGGCTAATACCTTGTCTGTAAAATGGGGGTGATGGTAATACTTACTTCATGGCCTGGGTAAGGATTAATTAAGGTATGCAAGTGAAGAATGTAGTGAAATGGTAACACAGGGTCTACAATCAGCATACCTTAGCCACTGTGACATCTGGGGTGTTCCTGGGGTTTGCACACCTCCCTTCCAGTCACTACACTTGGAGCTGTTCTCTTCAGCACCCTGCCTCCTCCTGGGTGAGCCCCAACATCTCTGCATCCAATCACCCTCCTACCATATCACTCTCACTGTCTTTCCTCCCTCATGAAATTATCCCAATCCCAACCTTCAAATTTCTATTCTTTCGGGGGGAGCTCCTCTCTCCTATGCTTTGTATTTTAATGACTTTCATTGCTATTGCTCATTTTGATCTGTTTAATAACATATTTTAAACTAATCCCTTGTTATAAAAGGATTTCATTACTAATGGAGACAGCTGTGCAATGTGGTGAGTTCATTAGTTTTACTTTTTGATGAGGCCTGCTGGAGTCTGAAGTTTTGCGACTCTGCAAAGTTTTGGTGGGGTGGGTTGCCTGGGGTAGCCAAGGAGTGAATTTCCAGTGCAGGGACAGATTCAAGGGCTGCAGATAGAATGCAGTTTATGTCTGTGAAGCCTGGGTAGAAAGGGCAGAGTCCCTGTCTTCTGTCTGGTTGGCGGCTGCATGGAGTTGTGCCAAGGCCACAGTGTACGTGAAGGGCTCCTGTGACAGTAAGGGGCCAAGGTCAACAGATTGCACTTCCTGTTACTCACTGGCAGAGATAATGGCATGCTCTTTCTACCTTGGTCTGTTACTATATATATCTCACTACGCTTAATTGTCTAACAGGTCAAAAGCACTATGTCTTAATCATTTCTATATTCAATGTCTAGCCAGACTTGGCACAAGGAGGGTGCTTGTTAACCTGAAATAAATTCTTTTCTCTGTCTATTTTCCTTTTTATATGCTTTCCACTGAATGCATATGATATCAACGGCCATCTCTAAATTGATGACAGAAATATCTGTGTCCATCCCTGGCCCCGAGATGCACCTGTATCTCCAAGCTCCCACTCAGTTTCTCCATATGCTCTCATATTCACCTTCTACTTGGTGTCTTCAAAGCTGGATTCATCATCCTCTCCTATGCCCCATTCCTCTTATTAACATGCCTGGTGCTTGTCCAGTGAATGGAACTCCTATACACTTGGTTGAGAACCTGGGGGTACTCTTCCTCTATCTGCCATCTATCATCTGTCTATCTATCATCTATCTACTGTCTATATCTATAGTCTATCATTTATCTTATTCTGTAATCTAATCAATCACCAAGTTTTGTTGATTTATCTGTTGAATAGTTTGACTCCATCCACTTTTCTCCATTGTCCTGCCACCACCTTCACATAAGCCACAACATCTGGACTCTGATTTATATCCACCACTGTACCATTCTCCAAGTAGGAGCAAGAGTGATCCGCCTGATTACATTTCACACCTGCTTTATGCCATCTATCTTAAGAACAGTCACATCAGCATCCTTATCATGGTTCATGGGTCCCTAGAAAGTGCAGACTCCCTTCCATCTCTCTGGTCGTACTTGGCATCATTTCTCTCTCTCTCTCTCTCTCTCTCTCTCTCTCTCTCTCCCCCCCCTCTCTGTGTAGCTCTTAGATTTTTCTGTTTCACTCCTTATTTTAGGTCCTCCATCAAACCAAGCTCTTGTATCCAGGCCTTTGCCTTTGAATTCCTATGAGGATCTCTGAATGGTTAGTGTGTGATAGGTATGATGCTAAGCTTTGCATTCACTCTCTTATTTGAGCATAACACAAAGCTAGGAAAAAGTACTTTCTGCCCCTATTTTATAGATGAAGACGTTGAGGCTTGGGAAGACTAAGGGATTTATTAAAGTACTCAGGGTTCTCTCCCATTCCCGCTGTAACAGAAACCAGCATTAACAGGAGTTATTCCCAACTTCTTTCCCAGTATGATGCCCTGCCAGCAGAGGAAACTGCTTCCTTGGCTAGTGCTCTGGTTCTGGACTAGGAGGGAGATAATAATGGATCTTTATCATTTCTATCTTTCTACAATCTTTTCCTTATTGTTTTGGCAACAAATACACACCTTTTCCTCCCAACCAGGTATAGCAGGCTGAACAATGCCACCCCTTTCCCCAAGAGAAATCAATTCCTAATCATTGGAACCTATGTTACCTTACATGGCAAAGACTTTGTAGATGGGGTTAACTTATGCTGAGATGGGGATATTATCTTAGGTTATCCAGGTGTGCCAACTGTAATCTCAGTATGAGAGGGAGGCATGTACAACAATTTGACTATAATTACCAACACTTTATTGTATGCTTGAAATTTGCTGAGGGAATAGATCTTAATGTTTTTCACAGTGGGAGAGGGAGAGGAAGAGAGAGAGAGAGAGGGAGAGAAGAAGGGAAGGAGGGAGGGAGAGAGAGAAAAACAGAGAGAGAGAGAGAGAGAAAGATTTAAGTATTGACAGAAGCAAAGAGAGTGTGTGACCACTGAGGCAGAGTTTGGAGAGATGTGCCTGTGACCAAGGCCATCAAAACCTGGAATGGTCCAGGGATGGATTCTAGGATTTCTGGAGAGAGCATGGCCCTTGCTGACACCTTGACTTGTGCCTAGGGATGCTGATTTCTGGCTTCCAGAACTCAGAGGGAATAAATACCTATTGTTTAAAGCTACTCACCAACTGTGAGAATGAACCCAGGGTCCTGCAACAGGTTTTTCAGCTTTGTAGAGAAGTTGGTCTGAGAAAACTTGAGCCTACCAGAAAGAAGTCAAGAATGAGGTGAATAGAATCCTCATGGTGTTGGAGTGGCCAGTTCTAGCCATCCTGGAAGTGGGCAACTCGTCCTCCTGCCCTTACTCCTCGGGTTTACATATTCGTGTGATGGTCTTTTTCCTTTTCTTAAGGATACAGACTTTTATTAGCAGGCGTTGCTCATTTGCATATCCAGCTGCACATTTAACCAAAAGTGGTCTTCTCTGATGATTGGCTGTTCAACAACAGGGCACAGCCCAGTGCTGTGAGCTCAGGGGTCTCTTAGTCAGTATAATCTAGGCTATGTTGAGGTAAAAAATAAACCCTCAAGTTTCTATGACTCAACATGGCAAATGTTTATTTCCTCCCACACAGAGCCCAGGGTAGAGTAGCTGTACTCCATCTTGTAATTCTTCCATCTCAATTCATGTCCTTTGTGGACACCTCAGCAAGGGAATAGAACTCATGAAGAATTAATTTCCACCATTGACTGCCTTCAAAGATATGGGACAATGTATCTTTCCCATTTGTAGTTCATTGAGTTAGTACTGGGTCTGCAATGGAGAGTGATGCATCTTAATATACGCACTGGAAGAGGAGGAAAATGGATATGCTAAGATTTACTAATGAATACTTGAGGGAAGTCATCCAATTCTGTTGGTGAATTTGAGGCTCAAAGGGAAATTCCACCATATGTGAAAAATTACTGGACAGGCTTTCAATCAGTATGTCAGCTGAGTGAAGGCAACGTTTGAAGAAACTATGAGGTTAGTTTTTATAAATGAGGCTGAGTAGAAAATTAATGATTACTTCTCCAGGACTAAGACACCTAGCCCATCTATTAAATCTGTCCGCAGAAGAAAGATCAAGGAAGACATCTAGAAAGAATATATCACAGAAGACAAAAACACTAAGGCTTTCATATGCTCTTCCCCTTCTTCTCTTTGCTTTCTCTGTTTAACTCCTTCTACTGAAAGAGCCCAAGTCAGTTATACCATTTGGCCAAGTAGTATGTAATTATCTATTGCTGTCTAACAAATACACCCTCAAATTTGGTGGCTTAAAAAGTAAGCACTTTTCATATCACAGTCTAGGTGGCACCGTGCAAGGTGAAATCATAGTCTCTTTGTAACTTATAAAGTCTTTGAATCTTCCTGCAGTCTCAGAAGAGACATCCACCACTTTCACCATATTTTTTCACTAGAAGTAAGTCACTCGGGGTCAACTCTACTCAAGGGGAGGGGATTATATAAGTGGCTGAATACAAGAGATGGAGATCACTGGGGCCATCTTACAGGATGCCCACAAAGTGTGCTACCTCTGGGAAGTGTCAGGTGGCTGCACTTAGAAAGAGGCCGGAAATGGCATGGTTTCTGTGACATCTCCAGCACATTATTCTCTCTTCACATTATCCCACAGCTTGGTTTGCTGCTTAGCTTCTGAGAGCTGGAAGGTGACTTAGAAATCACCTTTTCTGTTATCTTCATTTTACACATGACCCAGAAAAAGGCATAGAACGGGTGCATGACCTTCTGTTTTAGTCAGCTTTTTCACTGCTGTGAATAAAAGATCTGACCAGAACAATTTTAAAGATGAAAAGCTTATTTGGGGGCTCACAGTTTCAGAGGTCTCAGTCCATAGAAGGCAGGTTCCATCCCTTGGGGCTTGAGGGGAGGCAGAACACCATGGTGAAAGAATGTGGTGGAGGAAAGCTGCTCAGGATGTGATCAGGAAGCAGAGAGAGACTCCATTCACCAGATACAAAGTATGCACCCCAAAGTCACACCAACAACGACACACTTCCTCCAGTCGTATCCTTTCCGCCATCAGTTGCTCCTCAGTTAATCCCTATCTGGGAATTTATTCACTGATTGGGTTAAGGCTCTCATAACCCAATCATGTCACTGCTAACCCTTCTTGCATTGTCTCACACCAGAGCTTTTGGGGGACATCTACTGTCCTCCCTGGACCTGCCCTTCTCTCCTGACACCCTACAGCTGAGATCATCACTTCCTCCCTAGCTTCATGGGACTGGGCCTCAGTGAACTTGAAATTGGCCTCATTGCCTAGGTCTTGGCTATAGGTCCTCTCTATATATCTGATGCTGAAATAGTGCCAGAGTGGGCTTCCATGACAGCTACTGTCACCTGAGTTATCATGACCAGGATGCCAGGTATTCCTTCTGTGCACCATACTGTGGAGCAACACGAACCACGAACTCTCACGTTTGCAGCTCCTGTCTTGGCATCAGTTGCCTGATGGCTAATGAGTCATCTTGGATGCATCTCATTCCTTTTATCCCCACAGCTGATCAGTAGACAAGCCCTATAGATTTTCTTTATTACATTTCTCATATATCCTCCTCATTTTCTGTTTTCCAGTCACTATCCTAAGGCAGAATCTCCTGGTCTCTCACATAGTCCATTGTAATCACCTCCGAATTCATCTCCTGGCTATCTCTTTTCTCCCCTGACCAGTTCAACCCGATGATTTCCACTCTGTTAACATTGCTTCGTACACACTGCTTGCCTGTGCTACAGCTCCCTGATGCCTTCATAATAAAGCCCAGTCTCCACAGCTTGGCTTTCAATAATCTTCCCAACATACCTAAGTGCACCCTCCAGTCTCCTAGTCCCTGCAGCACTGGATAAATGCCCTGTTCTGGCTAAAGCACGCTATTCACTGTGCCTTTAATGCTCCATCGAGTCGCACTTCTGTGCCTTGTTCATGCTGTTCCTCCTGCTTGGGATGCCCTCCTTCTTTCTCTCCACGTATCTGAACTCTATCTGTCCTTCCTGTGCCAGCTTAACTCTCACCTCCTCCACCAGCCTTCTTGGACCACCTGACCAACTTTACACATCTGGTGCAGAGGAAAAAGCTTGATCTTTACTGTCTGAACAATAAACAGTATGACTTAGATTTCAACCACTGACTACTTGCATGAACTTGGCCAAGTTATGCAACTTCTCAGTGTCAGAAAAAATGGGAATAATAATATGTATATCAAAGGATGTGGAGAGGGTGAAACGAGAGCATGTATGTGCTGAGGAAGGGTTCTAGCTAGTGACCTGGGCTGTGTAAGTCCAGGATTCAGAGACAGCCAGGCACATGTGGATGTTCAAGTGCAGACTTGTACCAGTCTGCGCCAACCGAAGGAATTTTTAAATGGTGTGTACAAGTTAGGACCATGCTGGACTGAGATGATTTCTTGGTGACAGGGGCCAAGCAGGTTATAACAGACAAGAGTCTGGGCCTTGAGGCCATGCTCCTGGATTTGAACACCAACTCATTAGTCTTTACTTCCTAGTTGTACCATCTTGGGCAAGCTCCTTCACTTCTGTCTCTCTTTCGTCATTACTAAAATGAGGACTAAATATGTCACCTACTTGATAGGGTTAATGTGACAATACATGAAAGCCCCATAAAGAATTTAGTGCTCTTCTGGCAGACTGTAAGCCTTTAATAAATGCTAACCGTTATGTTTTATGTTATCATCTTCAGCCTAGCCTCTGTGGAGTTGACTTCATCCCAGGGCAAAGAGGCTGTGCATAAAAATGGAAAGAGATATTTCACTAATCATCCTCGGAGAACTTGGTGGGACCAGGAGAAGAAAGTCTGCTCCATCGTATGTGTTATAGAGGGTAGTGCAGGCGAGGTTGGTGCTATAGGAAATAGCTTGGAATGGGGTCACCCATCCAAAGGGGAAGACCACCAGCTCTCAGCCCTGTCTGCAAATTAGAGTTGGATAATTTCAACAAATGCTGATGCTTGCCCCCTCCACCCAAATTTGGGGCCCATATCTAAGTATTTATAAAAAGACTTCCTGGTGAATTTATTTTGACCCAAGAATCGAAAAACACTGGGTTAAGGCAGGACAGTGATAGAGATCAGGTAAAGTAAGTTGTGATGGTGGTGGTGGGTGGAGCAGGCAAGAATTGTTGGGACAGGGCAAAGCTGTTTGGGGGATGGTCCGGGAGGCTGGGCAGGTGAGCCACCTAGTGAGGTAAAATTTGTTAACAGTAAGGGCCTCCTTAAGTTCATACCACAGACTCACCTGCTCACCTTGGAACTAAGTTCATACCATAGATACTCATCTGCCTCTCCTTGGAACTAAGTTCATACCATAGAGACTCACTTGCTCACCTTGGAACTAAGTTCATACCATAGAGACTCACCTACCTCATCTTGGAACTAAGTTCATACCATAGAGACTCACCTACCTCACCTTGGAACTAAGTTCATACCATAGATACCCACCTGCTCACCTTGGAACCTAAGTTCATACCATAGAGACTCACCTGCCCCACCATGCAATTTGTCTTGTCTGGAGTTCTTCCTGGGCTGGCAGTCATGTCTTAAAGTATTTTTTTCTTGAATGCTGGTTATGACTTTCTTGAATCAGATATATAGAAATGGAAAAGACTGGATTCCTACTCTTCCATCCTTCCTTCCATTCCTCATCCATCCATCCATCTATCCATCCATTTTTCCATCTGTTTATCCTCCATTTGCCCAGTTATTCACTCAATCAAAACACATTGAAGACCTGTTATGCATAGGCAACAGGCTAGGCCCTTAGAGGTCAAAATTATTTGCTACCTTTCAGTGCCTATAACAGGAGTGCTGTTTCTGGTCTTACAATGAGAAAGACCAGGGGCAGACCTGGTTCTCTCCAGCTCTGGAACCAGAGTGTGGGCTAGAGGGGCTGGAAGCATGATGATTTGGAGCCAAGAGAAATGAGCAATGAATTTGGAATTTGCTGGGTGTGGAATTAACCATAGTGCTTAACTGTAGCCCCCCCAACAATAGTTTTAAAATTTATAAAACATTGAGTTGTGGTGGTAATTAAATAAGCAGATAGTCTTGTCAGACCTAACTCATGGTAAATGTTCAAAACAAAGGCCAGAGGAATTGTGAAAGGAATTGATAGAAATCTCAATTTTCTAAAGGCTGTTTTTTTTTTTTTTGGTAATTTTAAACAACTGGAGGAGCACATCAGCTTTTCCCTACTTAAGTATATTGCTTTATAACCAGAGAAAATTAAAACTTGAGATTGTGACAAATATAAATACAATCTAGTTAAATTCCCTCATTTTACAAAGAAAGAGGCACAGACAGGGACAGTGTTTTGGCCAAGGTTGCACAGTAAGTTGCTGACTCATGGCGCTGGAAGAAACTCTCGCTGCAGCTTCCAAGAGCGGATGCATCTCTGGTTTCTGTTTAACAGGAAAGCAAGCATTTTAACAGTCATGGCTCTAAAACCAGAACTAACTCAAGGGTCGCATGTTCCTGTTCCAGAGCATCATCTATGCGCTAGACACACACACATGCATATTGTCTCATTCAGTCTTTACAAAGACCCATGAATAGGTGCTTTGATTATTTTCTGTGTTTTACAGATGTAGGAATCTGAGTCTGAAGGAGATTCAGTGACTTCCAGAGACTTCATTAGCTGGGAAGTGTTGGTGCTGGGCTTGAGCTCAAGTCTTTATGACTTCAAGACTCAAACTCTCTGGGCTTATCCTTTTTGCCTCCTTAAAGATAAGTTCCTAAAATAATTTATAGACATCTCCGTGCCTAATTCTGTCGCTCAGTTACACATCTGGGACTAAGGTAGAGGACTGGTAGTGTTTATCCTAATGGGGACACAGTAACCACCTCTCTAGCAACCTTTCACATATTGCTAAGAATCTATGAGAAGACTCTTCCGTGACTGGAGCAGGCATTGGGAGATTCACCTGGTCCACTTTTGTGCTTCCTCAAGTGCCTGGAATTTGACCATTGCAAATTCATTTCTTTGTCTGGTTTGCAGCCCCTCATCCTGAATAGCTGGGAGCAGGGATGAAGGCACCGTAAGTCCTGTTATTTCTGCAAGAGCAAGTTTATAATTCCCTCCTCCACCTGTTGAACTGACTTATCTTTCAAGGACTAGCACAAATATCACAGAACACAGAAACTTACAACATATTTTGAGCCATCCCTCCGTGCTGTGGGCTAGGGATATGAGAGTATTAAGGAAGCTCAGGACCTGCCTAGGCTGCTTCCTGCCTGGGGAGAGGCCAGCTGAGAAAATACATGGTTACAGTAGAAGGTTGAAAGATGACAGTGGGGCTCCAGTTATGGTACTTGGCCTGGCATGCTCAGGGATGCAGGTTTGAACCCCAACACCACGTATACAATGAAGTGTCAGAGCAACGAAAATCATATGAAAAATGAAATAAATTGACTCTCTCTCTCTCTCTCTTACTGTACCTCTCTCTCTTTAAAAACAAATGTGACAGTGGACACAAACACAGAAGGACTCCCAGTCTCTCTGTTCCTGTGGCTGAATTCCCCTGGTATAGAGTTTCCCCACCCACAGTGCTCAGCGAGCACCTCTGAACAACCCCTGTCAAAGCACTAATCTTGGCCCTTTGTGAAGATGTAGTTCCTTGTCTGTCTTAGGCTACGGATCCTTTGGTATGGGTCACTCAGCTCTGCAGTCTGTGTGGTTAGCATGGGACTTGGCTTGTAGGTGCTCAGTAAATGAGGGTCGAAGGAATGAATAGGTGGAAATATGGTGTCTAAAGATAAGAGGTGATGGGTTTGCAGGAGGATTTTTTTTCACATTTATTAGAAGTATATAGTGATACAGGATACAGATGAGGGGGAAACATTGTCAAAACAGTAGCAATCAATGTGTATAAACTTCGTTAACCAGGGGTAATGCTAACGCATAGATAAGCTACTATGGGTTTCATCTATTACAGTTTCCCCCAGAAGAACTCATGTGTTAAATGGGTATCTAGTGTAGGAATAACATCGGCTTCTGGGATGGTTCCCCCATATTCCTAATCACCAGACTCCTATGAGTTCTTCATATACCCTCCCCCCTCCCCATCCCCTTCCCTACACCTCCAAGTATCCTAGGGAGCTTTCACCCCTGTTGTATTCAAAGTCATTCAATTTGAGGTTTTGTTAGGTCAGCCATCTGTCCTACTGCTTCAACATAA
>PVKS010002273.1:0-110229 GCA_004027875.1 Aplodontia rufa
AAAAAAAAAAAAAAAAAAAAAAAAAAATAATAATAATAATAATGGGGGTGGGAGGGAGAAAACCATCCCGTGTTCCTCGAGGAGAAATACTGATCGAATCTGGCAGCTTGCTCTCTTAACTTTTTTATGCCATCTTTCACCAAGTCAGCTTTGTTAGTATCCAAGCAGCAGGTCTCTTGTAGGAAGGCACAGATGCCTTCTTTTTCTGCAGCTAATAAATCTGTTTTGGAGAACAACTGCTGCCAGTGAATCTACTTGGAAATTTCTCTAATGCTATTTGCCATTTCTTTGTACAGTACTGCAAAATGGTGGGTGGAAACTTCTACTCCTGCCACTCCTGTGCCCACTGCTGTGGTTATGCCCAGGCCTATCAGGAGAGAAACAAGAGGCCTAGCTCATTTTTGGTTAGAGTAGGGTATATACTGGGATGGGAATGGGTCCCTCCTCAGTGGAATATAGTATGGGTGGTGAAAGAAGGGCAAGGGTGCAAGTTCCTGTCCAGTTAGTAGGGGAACAGGAATCTTCATAGGAAGAAGATTCCTTGATTATAATCAAGGCAGCCAGAGAGGCAATAAGAGACAACTTACTTTTGTTGAAGACTGTTGTGGCCCTATGTCCACTCCTGATAAAAGGTGAAATTTGTGGCCATGTGTAGAGCTCCAAAGGGCTAGAAATCAATATGGGTATGTGAAGGTTGGGGCTTTTTAATTAGAAGTTGGTGTGTTTGGAGTTTTATGAATACCTATCCAGGTAAAAGAAGGAGACTGCAGTGGTCTGGATTGTAGGGGGTATGGTTTATATTAGTAGAGGCACATTAGTCAATGAGTCTCTTGGCAGAATGAGGACTGGTATTAGTTACAGTTAAACTCCATAGGCACAGGGAATGGAGGCTCTCTTAAGTTGTCTTGTGGGTCCCCTATAGGCAATGTGTTCAGAAGTTAGATTGGGGAGAGAAAGTATATAGTTACACAAAGAGAGGATGGGAGCACACTGGGGTGCCTTCTCCTGTGTGCTGAATACAAAAGAAGCCTAAGAGATAGGGGGTTGAGTAAGGGTACTCAGGTGGCCAGTTATGGAGATAGTAATATGTGATGCAAAGTATTTGGCAGTCATATATTGGAAGGTCATGTGTTGCATGTCTGATTCTCCAGATTCTGTTCTGTCTTTTTAGTGCATGTGAAGGAATCCTTTGGTGTTTGTCCAAGTGGTCAGAGGGGTTGGCTGGGCTATGACAGTTGGAGCTCATAGGGGTAAACAGATTCAGGGAGCACTTGACGTGTTAGTAGAATTTACCAGAAGGTCAACAGAGGCTTTTAAAATTTATTTATTTTTTCTTCTTTTTTTAAGAGAGAGGGATGGTGTGGGGGGGAGGAGAGAATCCATTTTATTTAGTTTTCATCTGGCTTTTATTGCTCCAACACTTGGTTGTGTATGTAGTGCTGGGGTTCCAACCCACATCCTTGTGCATGCCGGGCAAGCTCCATAACTGCTGAGCCGCCACTCTGGCCCTTCAACAGAGGTTTTAATAAGTGCAGAAATGTAATGGGGGCATTAGGGTTAGACAAAAAAGGATGCAGAAAAAGAAGGACAACTGAATATGTAAGTGTGAAAAGTCCTAATAAGTTCCTTGAAGCCATAGCTCATATGTGAGGTTGAAAATTTGAATTGGGGTGTCAAGGGGTTCTGGGAATGGATACCAAGTAAGGTCCTTGGTAGTTAGAACTGACAAAAGTTGGAATAGGAAAGAGATCAGTAGTAAAGAGACAGGTTTTTAGGGCGGAATTCTTGTCCTCTAGGTCTTCAGGTATCCTAATCAAGTGTATAGAAGTGGGGCCTGTGGAGAGCAAGAAAATTTTGTAGAGCAATGAGGAGGGGGAGAAGATAAATTGTTGGGGGTGATGAATGGAGCTTTTACCTTTTTAAGCTTGGAACGGTGTATCCAGTGTGGAAATGATTTTAGTTTGACTGCAGTGGAGGTTGTCAGTACTGCCTGATATAAACCTTACCCATTTTGGGTTAGGGGGAGATGGAGAATATGTTCTCCCACACCTGGTTGTAGGATTAAGGGGAATTCAGAAGAGTCAGTAGGTTTGAGAAGGAATTGTTCTGCATGTTGTCTGATTAGGTGTCATGTCAGGTGTAAGGCTGGCCACGTGTGGAGTGGGTGAAGAAAGAGGAAAACCCTGGAGCATGACGAACTGGCCATAGAGGAGCTCAAAAGGGCTTAAATCGAGAGTTGTTCAGGAACGAATCTGCAAATGAAGGAGAGCCAAACGGAGAAGCTCTTGGTCCAGGTAAGTTTGATTTCAAGCATTAGTTTGGCCAGGTGCAATTTTAGGAGAGCCTTTGTGCACTCCACCTTTCCTGAGGATGGGGAGTGAGTGGTATGGGATGTTCTGCCTCATGTGATGCACAGGGTGTCTGAGACAAGTTTAATACCTTAGAAATGAAGGCTGAGCCATTGTTCGATTGGATAGAGGTAGGCAGGCCGAATATGGAAATGATGTGATCCAGAAGGACAGAGGCTTCTCTCTGAGCCTTTTCTGATGTGGAAGGAAAGGCCTCTAATCATCTTGTAAAAGTGCCCACCAGCATGAGGATATATTTAGTGTTCTTGATAGAGGGCATGAGGGTGAAGGTGATGTGCCAGTCTTGGCCAGGGAGGTGTCCATGAGCTTGCAGGGTGGGAAATGGAGGGGCTCTAAGAGATCCTGGAGGGGAAGTTTGTACACATATGTATAATGTTTGGCCATCAATGGGGAATGCATGTAAGGTTTGAATAACTGAAAAAGGGGCAAGTATCCTGAGTGAAATTGGGAATGGAAAGCTAAAAGTATAGATATTTCTTGGTACTGAGGGAGAACAATTTATTGGCATTTTATTAGGAACCAACCATTTTTTGAGGGGAGTTCCAAGTTAGAATATTTTTGAATTTCAGAGGCAGAATAAGATGGAGTTAAGGGAAAATGAGGAGTATAGAGGGGTGTGAATGTGACTTATTTAGGTTTTGTGTAAGAACAGTGGTGACTGGTTCAGGGAGGGCCTGGTCAGCAGCCTGCTTAGCTGCTGCATCTGCTAGTGCATTACCCTTTGCTATGGGGTTGGCTGATCCTTGGTGTCCCCTGCAGTAATGACTGTTACAGTCAGAGGTCATTTTGCAGCCTTAAGCAGGCTGTGAATGAGATGGCCATTAATGTTGGGTGTTCCTTGAGTAGTTAAAAATCCCTGTTCTTGCTAGATCAACACGTGGGAATCAAGAATGTGAAAGAAAAACTTGGAGTCTGTGTATATGTTTACTCTCTGTCCTCGAACTAGAGTGAGTACATTGGCTAAGGCTATCAATTCAGCCTGTTGGGAGGTGGTTTGGGGAGGAAAGGCCCCTGATGAATGATCTGATCATTGGATATTATGACATAGCCTGACTTAGGGTGAGAATTTTTAAAGGCACTTCCAGAAACAAACCAGGAAGGGGCAGTGGGTAAAGAAGTGTCTAAAATATGGGAGAAGGGGAAAGGCATGGTATCTAAAAGGTCAAGGCATGCAGGACAGGAAAGGGGGTCTGAAGTGTCATCTGACCTCCTCGACTCTTGAAGGAAGAGGTGGGAAGGTGGCTGGGTTAAGGGGTTTACAGCATTGGAAAGATATCAGTGGATTATCTACAAAGAGAATATGTATTTTTTGGAGTCTGGATGGGGGAGGGATAAGAGAGAGCAAAGACTGTTTAGTTCCTTTAGATTGTGAAAGGATAGGACAGTAATATGTTGATATAGAATTAATTTGTAGGCTTCTGAGGTTAAAAGGGTTACAGTTCCAAGCACCTTTAAACAAGGTGGCTAGCCTTGAACTACTGTGTCTAATTGTTTTAAGAGATAAGCCATCACCCTGGGGGAATTTCCAAAGATCTAACTTAGGAGTCCCAGGGCTATGTTCTGGATTGGTGAGACACAGAGGAAGATGGCCATTGTGGGATTTGAAGGTCCAAAGTGGGGGCCTGCAAGAGGGTCTGTTTTAACTTTTGGAAGGCAATATTGATGGAAAGTGAAGGGTCAAGGGGTTCAGAAAGGTCACTGTGAGAAGCAGAGTACAGGGGCTTAGCAAGGTAGCCAAAGTTGGGAACTCAGAGGTGGAAATAACCTGCCAATCCCAGAGAGGAGAGAGGATCAGTTTGCTAGTGGGAACTTGGAGGTCCTGAATGAGTTGTTTATTGGCAGTGGGAATGGCTTGGAACTATGGAGTTAGAGTGAGTCCTAAATAGGTAACTTGGGTTTGAGCCCCTTGGACCTTGTAAGGGGAAACGTGGTAACCTAATTTATTTAGAAAATTTAAAAGAAGCATGGTGTGTTTGATAGAAAGGTCATGGGAGGGATTACAGAGAAGCAGATCATTTACATACTGTAGATGGAGGCTAGGGGAGAGATTAAGATTAGTTAGGTTCAGCTTGGCTGAACATGTGGGGGCTGTCTCTAAAATCCCAAGGAAGGACCATCCAGGTCAACTTAGTAGAAAAATAGATATCAGGGTCTGTCCATATAAAGGCAAATAGATCTTGAGAAGCAGGATCTAATGGGATGATGAAGAAGACATTACTGAGGTCGAGAACTGAGAAGCAAGTAGTTGTTTAAGGAATGTGACAGTGCTGTGTATAAGGGATAGGGGCTGTAGGATAAATTGGTACTACAGCCTGATTAATCAGGTGGAGGTCCTGAACTAGTCAGAAAGTACCATTGGGTTCTTTGACAGCCAGGATTGGGGAATTATGAGGCATATCAGTGGGTCAAAGAATGTCAGCTTTGAGAAGGTTGGAGATGATGGGTTTGAGGTAACAGAAGCCTTGGGGGACTGAGGGGACAGTGAGATTGTTGAAGGGAGGAAACAGGGTCTTGGGAAATTTTAACAGGAATATGGTGGGTGGCCATACTGGTTGACACTTCAGGGAGGAGAACTGGAAAGGATGTTAGAAAGGTAGGAAGAGAATATGGTTGGCATAAGAGGATAAAAGAGGCAGGGGAGCATGGGGAGCTATGCTGTTATGTTGGAAATTAAAATGAATGGAAGCATTGAATTTGGTTAGGATGTCCCTGCTGAAGATAGGAGTTATGTCTAGGCATTGGGTTATGTCTAGGTAGGATTGAGAGAATGGAGTGTCATACAGGTTACAGGGTAAAGGACCTGTTTGTTTAGGCATGCTGGGTTTTCCATCAACACCACACAGAGGTGGTGGAATCTTGGAGAGGACCAGAAAATTCTGATAGCACTGAAAGACCTGCTCCTTGTCCAATAGGAATGAAGTAGGCTTACCAGATACTGACAGCATTAACCTGGGTTTGGATTGAGCGATGATGGTTGGGGTGATTGTTAGGTTGATTGCGGGCAGCTGGGTGAGGCATCAGGCAGCCTACATGCATGCACGTGAAAGGAACAACTAATCAGATGCTGGCAAACAAGCCCCAGTGGCGTCTCATAATTGCCTGATGACTGATGGGAGTTACCAGCCAATCTCTGAAGGACTGCCTCTGCCCACCCCAGATAAAGTCAAGGCCCAGCCCGGGCTGTAAGAGGGGTGGTCCCACTGTCCCTACCTGCTCTCACTCTGCCACCTGGTGAATTTGCCCCAGGAGCTCTTGATCCCATAAAAGCTTAGCCTAGTTGCTTTTTGGGCCTGACTCTACATTTGGTGCTAAAACTTTTGCATTTTTTCCCCTGATTCTTACAACTGTGTTTTTCAATTCTAATAACTCTGATGCATCTTTTTTCATTATCTCTAATCTTTATTAAAATGGTGCTTCAGTTTCTGTAATTGCTTACTTCTTTATCTTTTAATTCTTTGATCATCTTTTAAGTTTAGATATATTTATTTCCTAACCAAAATTTTCCTGTCACCCTCTCCTCCTATTTACCCTATCTCATACTGTTACACAAACTGCTAAGGGAACATGCAGACTGCTGTCACCCTTTGTCATCTGCTACCTCATCTCCAACTGGATCACAACCCGGGTTGGCTACTGTTTCTCTTTAACCAGGTGACAGTTTTGCTTTGGGAATTGCTTCCTCAATCGCTGTAACCTTGCTGGACTGGGCTGCATATAGTTATACTTGTACCCCAACAGCAGCCAAACTTTTGGGCCACTCCCCTTGGTAGCATGTCTCCCACCTTAAAAAGGCGCCTTTCCAAGATGCCCAATCCTGGAGTTGCACCATGCTGGGGTCGGCCACGCTCAAGATCTCTCACTCACCCCCTACTCCTCCTGCTGCTCATTAACTTCTTTCAAGTCTCTATCACAGGTTTGTCGGAAATCACACAAGCAAGGTAACTGGACAATCAAATGCTCTTGCACCCTTACAGCTGCCTATTGACAAACCAAGTCCTGAACCTTTCTCCCCCACAGCACCCCATAAACAATGGGAAGCAGCTGGATGGAAATCGAAGTTCTATATCACCAAAGAGGTTGGGATGTTAAGAGTTGATGCCAGGCAGCTGGGTGAGGGATCAGGCAGCCTATGTACACCTGAAAGGAATAACTAATCAGATACTGGCAAACAAGCCCCAGTGGCATCTCATAATTGCCCGATGATTGATGGGAGTTGCCAGCCAATCTCTGAAGGACCACCTTTGCCCACCCCAGATAAAGTCACTGCCCAGCCAGGGCTGTGAGAGGGTGGTCCCACTTCCCTACCTGCTCACTCTGCCAGCCAGTGAATTTACCCAGAGAGCTCTCGATCTCAATAATTTTGCTTAGCTGCTTTTGGGCCTGACCTCTTTCTTACAGTGATGAGTCCAGGGGGTAGTCTTCTGTTGATGGGCTGTCCGTTGTCAAGCCAAAGATGTGGGCCGACCTGGGGCTTGTGTCTGTGGACCTGTGGGAATGGGAAGCAAGTGAATCGGAACAAGAGTCTTGCTTAAACATACTGCAATTTCCAACGTCACCTTTAGTGGCATAAAGGGCATGACCTAGGCAGAGGCTTAGAATTAGGGCTTGTACTTGACCGGTTTCCCTGCTGGGCATATTTGAAGCAGGCATTTGGAGGTGTGGTGCATGGCACAGAGAACCTAAGTTTAGAAGGTCTTTGGGATGGCCCTTGTCAGTGTGGTTGCCAGCACTTGGCTTTTAGCCTGATCTCATTGGGGTTCTTTATGTTTTTAATTTCTCTTTTTTTGTTGTAAACCTTACAAGTTCATGTTGAGGGAGCTATGGACCATCCTCCAGCTTTTGCAGCTTTTTTTTTTTTTTTATCTGGGGCAGATTGGGAGATGAAATGTAAATGAAGGTAAAGTCTACCATCATCTGAGTCAGGGTTAAGGTTAGTATATTTAGTCATAGCCTCTGAGAGGCAGGAAAGAGCAGGGTTTTCATCATTGCCGTGGGTGATTTCTTTAATCTTTTCAGAGTTGACTGCTTTTAAGTTCTTTCCATTTCTGCCAGGAGGCAGGTAATTAAGTGACCTAGCTTGACTATCAGAAGTGATCTGATAATTCCAGTTGGTCAGTGTGGGGAACTGCTGTGGTACCAATGGGGATATTGGCAGGATCTTAGTGGTAGAGGTGTCTATGTGGGGCTTGGCTGCTCTCAATGAGATCCTTGTCCTCAGGGGAGGAAAGGATGATATAAAGGTCATGCCAAGTAAGAACAAAGGACTGGGAATACCTTCTGAAAGGTGGTGGGGTCTGGGGCAAAAGAGCCTAAACATCTGGGAGAGGTCACCTAGGGAAAAACAGGACATGGACACACACAATGCCCTTTGCTCCTGCCACTTCAGGGAAAGAACCTTGAAGGGAGCAGAGGGTTCTTTTGGGAGAAGTCCCCAAGAATAAGTGTGGGATGGGGAGGATGGGCAAAAGGAGGAGGTTGTTTGCAAGGATGAGGTAAAGGAGGTTCAACCACGGGGTCATAAGTCAGGCTGAAAAAGCAGAGGGAGAGGAAATATGCATAGTGAGAGAGGGTGATTCATTGAGGAGAACACATAGACCGAAACTTAAACTTCTGTATCTTTAGTCATACATGTTTAGAATGTCAATGATACTGAAAGAACAGCTGCTTATTAAACCAATTTTAGAACTATCATTTACTTTAAAACAGATGCAAACCCTAGGTTTAGTTTTCCTAATAACATTTAACAGACACAAGAAATCACCTTGATAAGAATACCAATGTTTTAAGAAACCATTTTAAAGAATTAGATTTTGCCCTGTCAGGATCTTTCCCAGTTGCTGATTCTTTTCTAAACTTACATTTGGAAGCAATTTCCAATTACTTTTAAGGTGTAATACATTAACAGTTCTTAAAACAGTGTTAACTTTTGTACCCTTTGTATACCTGTTACACCTGTTAGAATTTTATACCTGTTAGAATTACCTGTTAGAATTGTAATTCTTCACAATTTTGCTTTTAGTGAAGATCCAGAAACAAAACAACCTTAAATTTTTCCCATTTACCGATAACTTTAATAGACTCAAACATGTATTGCCCTATACAATTTAAGAAATCAAGAGCTCCTGAACTTAATTAGCAGCAATCAAATGTCTCTTAGTAAACATGTATAAAGATTAATCCAATTTCTTATCAGACAAGTGTAGATAACCAGCACAAGCTGTTCTTCCCTGTTGAAGAAAAGTCCTAGAAGCAATGAATGTTAAACTTAACATTTATAGAAACTATTCTATTTTTAGATCACCTAGAAAAACATGTGGGTTAGTGATGTCAAAGATCTTTACTCCTGTTGAATCAATTCAAATTGAGCCTCTTTAAATATTTGAGTCGTGTGAACAGAAAGTTGTTTAAATACTTTTTTAAAATTTGAGTATTCATTTAAGTGAATCGGTACCATGTTGACACAGCACATGCAGACAAACAATACAGGTGTGCACAATACAAAAACCAACAGGAAAACAGATTTTAACCTCTCTGAATAATTGACCTTTGAAAAGACAGCAGTAAAAAACCAGGATTAAACTCTAGTTAGACAAAACTGACTGAAAAGCATAACTTGAGTGCACAAAATGATAGATGAAACACCAGTAAAATTGAGCTCAAAAAACAGCTTTCCCACAAAAATGAAACAGCCGTATTTACTCCAGTACAGAGCATGCAAATATCCATAGTACTTTTGGATCAGATTAGTTTTCCCAGATATTGAAAGAATGTGGAGAGTCTGTGAAATCCTCAAGAAAAGCTTTATCAGAAAAGAAAACTTAGACATTTGAACTTTCCAGTTTCCTTCCTTGTGTCCACCTGAAGAGAGAAATCTGCAAGAATTAAGTGAAATTTTTGTGCTTTCCGAGTTGGCTTCATGAAGCTGATCCCATGTTGCAAAAGTATAGACCTTTGCAAAAGAATGCAGCCCTCTTAAGCATTTCATGAGGCATGGAACCTGGAGTAGATTGCACCTCCCAGATCCCTTTTGTTTTCCCTCCTCCTTTCTGAAACTTAGAGAATGGAACCTCAGTATGGGGAAGTGCCACAAGAGGTTTGGATTTAAAAGTGACACTTTTTTCCTTGGCCTGGAACTAGTTTGGGCAGCCCCTCATGCAGGTTTAACTGTAAGATGGAGTTATAGTTTGTCATCTCTCCCTGTCCTCTGATATTTGAGCCAGGATTGAGTACAGAAAATATCCAGCAATTTTCCTCAGGGTTTGAATTGCAAAGGAAACACAGTTTGAGTGCCTGTGTCAGATGGAGTGTCATCCATCTGAAAGACAAGGGCGAGTACGTCAGCATCCCTCCATTGTCTAAGATCAAGGTGTCCCTTAATCACCTGTGAACCTCAAAGCAGTTGGCGACCAGGCTTGACTAGGACTGAGTTGGTAGGACTAGTCACCACTTAATGGTGCATGCCTCAAAATCTGATCACATGAACATTCCTTTATCTCCTGTGATCCTCAAAATAGTGACCATGTATTGAGGCCTGACTAGGATTTGGGCAGGTTGGATTTAGTCGCTCCTTACCAACTCATAACCCCAAAATCCCTTCTGTGTCCTTTCACTCATAAAGGGAAAAGCCCTGAGTGCCCTGTGTTGAATTTACTCTCCTGTATAGACTCACTGGCAACCATGTTGAGCATCTCAGAGGCCAACAGCTTTCTTAACTAGTTCTAAGGGAGAGACAAGTTCCTGAGAAATGTGTGCCCTGGACAAGTTGTCTTTCCTGATGATTATTTGCCATCTTAATTAGGGTGAAAGTCCTTTCCTAGTTGTTGCATAAAGGACTCATATTATAGAGCCAGGAGTGATGCCCTCATTGCTACAAAGCCAAAATCTGAAACCATTAACCTAGTAGGAAGGGAGGGAGAATGGACAAAATGTCTTGCAGCAATTAAAATGAGAGCCATTGGTTTTGTTCTAGTGAAACTGGCAGTTAGGAAGAATAATGGGTCTCTACATTTCTAAGAGGATAAGAATATTTCTAGTCCGACAAAGCATAAACTGGCAAAACTGAGGTTCAGTGGAATAGAACCTGAGATTGAGCCTTCTACCAAGCAGATAAAAGGCAGCATGACAAAGGAGATTAAAGTGGAGGCGAACTCACTCATGCACGGGTAGATTGGTGGACAAGGTAGTCTGAAGAGCAATCTGAGTGAGGCCCTGCCTCTGCCATCCGGTGAGAAGCCATGAAAGGAGACTAAAGTGCAGATGGAGTTTCCATGTGCAATCCATTGCCTTTCGCCATCTCCGGAGATGTTCACGCTGGGGAGTAGCCCCAGCCACAGGACTTAGAGTGCTTCTAGGAGAGGCCTCAGTTTCTCCATCAAATGGATCAGTGAAAGGAAACTGAAGCAAGATCAAATCAACATTCTCTCTGCCAAGGAAGGGAGGGATCGAGAAGTCTCACTCCAGCAAGGTCTTTCCCCTGGGTCTTAAGTCCAGCAGCTATGCTGGTGACTTTTTTTTTTTTTTAGGGCTGAGGACTAGCTCAGTGGCAGAGTGCAAGGCAAGCGCTCTGCCACTGAGCTAAATCCCCAACCCCGTGCTGGTGACTTTTAATCGGCTGGCAGGGTCCCAGTATTTTTGAAAGAGATGAGGTGTACAAAATGGAATATAGGACTCCTGAAAGAACAGTGATAGAGTAATTGTCCATTTTACTCAACACTCCGAAGTGTGGTGCTAGGGAACCAAAATGATGCAGGGTTTTAGAGACGAGGCTGGATTCTCTGCTCTTGCTGGCAAATGGAGTCTGGGCTGACTACAGATTCCAGCAGCCAAAATAGCCCTCTTTTAGTGTTTGCAGCTACTCCCAGCTAAAACTGGAAATTTGGGCCGGCTGCAGGTTTCTGAGGTCAAAGTAGTTTTAGCAGCTCTTCAGCTAAAAGCTGGGTGTTGCAGCTCTTGGTGTGGTGGAAATTCACCTAGGGAATTTGGTGCCAATCTTCTGGGTTCTTGTCTGATGAATTTGAAGAATAAAATCCACGGACAACCACAGAAGGAGGGGTAAAAGGAGTAGGAATTAAGGAAGGAGAGCAGGGACTCTGCAAGGTGGAGGGATACTTAGAAGCAGGACACCGTCTAATGAGGTGGGGGGGTATATTGATTTGAGGTATGAGCGTAATTCATGCAAAGCAGGCATTGAGAAATGCATCTACACCATTGGTTGAAATATATGCAAAACAGGTAGCAACTCTTTCCAAGTTCCCATCTGTGTCCACCCCCACTTCTTAGTCCCTTTCCCTCTACACAAAGGAGTTGCTACCACAGGTGACCTCATGGTCACTTGCATATGAAGGCCTTGAGTATACCTGTTAATAGTTCTCTACTGGGCAGCTCCTAGGTGTGGTTGAATGGGGCCCATGATCCTGACTACCTAGCCATTTTACTATCTCTCCTGAAACTGTCTCAGGAGTGGGGAAATTTTGCAGTTAGGTTGTTGCTGGGGCTGGGAGTTGTCAGGGAAGGATCCTTGTGGTAGTCACCTCTATTTGTTTGAGGTGACTGCTTCATGTGGAACCAGGTGTTTTCAGGATTCCAGTCCCAGATAGCAATTTCCTTTCTCTATATGATGATGAAGTATTGTTTGGGATTTCTTTGCATGAAGTATTGTCTAGGGTTTAAGATCAGGTGAGTCAGTGTGACCCTGAGGTGACTCTTCCAAAAATGGAAGAAATATTTCAAAATGGCACTGCCTAGGTCAAGTTCTACCTAAAAATTGCCTCCAGAGATAGAAAATGCATTTAAAAATAATTCAGCACATGTTCATGTTTAATAAACCATCCCAATGAAACAGGAATTAATGAAACAGGAATTAATGGATATTTTCTTAAAATCAACGTGTGTTCCATATTACATAATGATATGCGTACACATACATTCCCATCTCAAAACCAGCACCTTACATGTTGGAGAAATAAACTTCCCCTATCAAACCAAGATCAAGACAAAGATAAATTGTCTCCATTAAGCAGTATGTTGGAAACATTATTGAAATTAACAAAAGAATTAGAAGTATAATAACTGGAAAGAAAAAGGCCAAATACCTATTGCAGATGATTAAATATCTAGAAAATGAAAAAAATTGGAAAAATACAACAGAATAAGAGAATTTCCTATCCTTATCCTGCTCCTTTTGTTGAATCATGTATTTCAGCATTACTGAATTTGAGAGTGGGGTGGGGTAGGGAAGGCTATGAATTGAGAACTTCCTGCAGAGTTAGAAGCAGAGGAGCTAGAACACCACAGGTGCCAAAAAAAACTGATGATTGACGCCTCAGGCCTATCTAACACAGGATCACTAAGTGTGCATATATATATTTCCTGCCTTTGTCTTGAGCTAGAAAAAGTTAGGCAGGCAGAGTAATCAGAATGCTGGAGTCAATCAAGGGAAAACCATTTTTTCCCCCTTTATGATCAATTTGACATCTCCTAATGCTAATGAGAAAGGTCTGGCAAGGTGGTTTTAAATGCAAACCCTCAATACTCTGGTTTCTCTTCAGATCGTATAAATGCAAACCCCCTCTTCTGCTAAGCAAACTGTCACATTTTTCTTATTGATGCCTGAGGTGCAAACTCAAGGCTGGACCCAACCAGAATTTCTCACCCCCTAGGTTTTGGGGAAGGGACAGGATGACTAATGGAAGGAGGGTGAACTTTTTCTATAAAAAGGGCAAACCTAGCTGCCTATTTGGCTCTGTCCCCATCTCTCACTCTGGGGGAAGTCAGTTCTTTCCCCTATGCTTTACCTTTTATAAAATAAAGTCTACGCTTGCCTCGGGGTCCCTAGGTTTCACTCTTTGACTCTGAAAGGACACGAACCCGACATCCAGAAAACCAGCCTTTGTCTCATTTACCTGTTATTGTATCTTCTCTGCCTCTTCTCCTTTAAAAGTTCTCCATTTCATCAATTTCAAAGATGGAACATTTTGAAATTTTCTGCCATCTTCAAAGTTTGGTTTGCATAAAACCTGTTTTCCTACCAACTTGACTCCAGTGAACATTGTGGCCAAACCTCTTCCTCAGCAGGAGGGTATCAGTCACTCCATAACTTTCAGTTACTGAAGTTGAAAACCACGGAGAAATTTTTACTTGTGCTTTCACAATCCACTATCATATTTTGCAGAGAATCCTTATTTAAGCAGTTTCTAAGTCATGTATATTTTGTCTCTGAAAAGTCCACTCTATCAATCCTTTCTCAGTTCCACTGCCAAAATTCTCATCAGTGGCTGCCGCCTGCAAGGTGATGTTACTCTTGTTTAATATGCAAATTCCTTATTACAAAGTCCCAACTCATGACCTGCTTTTCTACAAGGGGACCTTAACTTACCTTTCCACATTTACTTCTGCCTAATCTTTTAATTTTACATTGTTTAGCTAGACCTGACTGCTAGATGTTTCTTATATACTTGTGTATGTTTCTTACATCTACTTGCAATGTAGAATATTTTGGAAAGTTCATCCTAGACATTACCATTTATAATAAGCATCCTTTCTCTTAAGTTTCTCCATAATAAGAATAATGTATATTCGTGTTTAGGCACTGTGTTAAATATTTTGTATATGTTTCGTTTTTTTGTGTCACCACAGGTGTGCTGAATTCTGCAGCACCCTCACCAGATGCAGTGGTGCACCCCTGTAACCCTGGCAATTCAGGAGGCTGAGGCAGGAGGAACCAAGACTTTAAGCAGTATCAGCAATTTAGGGACACCCTGACAAACAATTAAAAAAAAAAAAAAGGACTGGGGATATAGTTCAGTGGTTATTTGATTAGAAGCTTTGTGAGGGCAAACAATGATTAATACAATCTCTATCACTTGTAGTACAGTAGGCATTCAATAGATACTTGCTATATTGAATAAAGTGTGGTTGTCTGGAAGATAAAAATTCATGTTTAAACTCAATTGAGGACTTCTGCATCTGTAGGAATCAATTTTTCAGTTTTTGGCTCTATTCCATTTGAGCAGGGACTTAATTTTCCTACAGACAAAGAAGTAGGAATGTTAGTAATTGCTAACACGTGCCAGGCCTTCAAAATGCAGCACTAATAAGGTAAAATAAATTGGTAACGAATGATGAAAGAAGCAAAGGCTCAATAAGTGACAACAAAAGCCAGGATCATTTTGAGATTGTTTTTGGTTTACACCTATCACACTCTATAAAAGGTCTTCTTTACTTACTGTTTATGTGTACAGTTTTTAAAATTAAAGTGGATGACTGTACCATATGAATCCTGTTTTTATAATTATGAAAATCCCTAGCTTTGAAAGGCGCAAAGGTGTTGGTAGTCAGTATATTCAAGGTCAGAAAATGGCCCGGTCTGAACCCTAAACCCCTAAAGAGTATTGGGAATGTGATTAATTCCATTGCTTATAGATTGTTAACTTTACATTCTTACAGGTTATGTTGTGTAGTAATTCCACAGTGATGGTCTCCTTTGAGTCCAAGAGTGTGGGGAAGTTACCAAATTCCTATCATGGACTCTTAACTTCTAAAACAGCTTTAGTTGTCTGTAGAAAACAAAGCATTAACAAGAAATGCACTAAGGTTGAAGGTGGAAAGTAAAGGCGTGTTATGGTACATGTGACTGCTTTTAGGCCATGGGCGGCCTTATTTCTTCCCTCTTCTCAGATCCTCCTCAAAGGCTGAAATGTATTAACTTTGACCCACTTTAATAAAGTGGGCAGAGGACCACGGGTTTTGTACAGGGCGGCTTCCAAACACGCCAAATAAGGACAGACTACAAACCACCTTGCCTTGGTGCAGTTTTTAACTTAAACTGAATGGCACCCAAACAACCAAGAAGCCGAGGTTCCTAACGACCTGACCTAAAAAAACAGGGTGAGCTACTCCTTTCCCTCAACCAACGAGCTCCAGGAAGGGAACCGAGAACTGCAGGAGGCGGGTCTGCCTTGGAACCCCGCCCCTTCCCTGCTCATCGCTGATTGGTGGCGACCTTTGGCTCCGGACGGAGGGGCGGGCCCATCCGGCGCTGTCCGTCCCGAGCGGTGGGTGTGTCTCGGTGGGCGGGTGCGCGCGCGCTCGCGTCCGAAGACCGGAAAGGAGGCGGGGCCGCGCTGCGCGCGCTCCCGGAACGTGCGCACCGCAGGCGGCGCGGATCGCAGGGAGCCGGTCTGCCGCCGGAACCGGACCCCGGGTACCTGCGTGGAGACAGGGCTCGTTAGAGAAGGTCACGATGAACACGGTGCTGTCGCGGGCGAACTCCCTGTTCGCCTTCTCGCTGAGCGTGATGGCGGCGCTCACCTTCGGCTGCTTCATCACCACCGCCTTCAAAGACCGGAGCGTCCCGGTGCGGCTGCACGTCTCGCGGATCATGCTGTGAGTGTGGACGAGGCCAGGCTAACGGGGCAGGGCACCTGGACCGGGCCCCGCGGGGTCCGAAGTCGGGCCGCTGCGCGAGGGCCGCCGGCAGGACGCCCGCGCCGTCCCCAGGGTCCCCTCCGGACCGGCCAGTCGCCCCGAAGGCAGGCGTCCGGGGCGGACCCGCGGGCTCCCCGGGTCTCCCTGCTTCCCCTAGGTCTATCCCTCCTCCGCTGTAGATTCCCGGGCTTGTTCTTAAATCTTAATTTTGAGTTGCTCCGGTCGGTGCCTCCGCTTCCTTCCTGTTCCTCACTTCCCTCACCCACGCCTGGCCAATGAGGGAGCAACACAACAGCAAACCCGCGCCGCCGCCCGGCTCGCGCCTCCCGGGCCGGTGGGTTCGCGCGCGCCCCGAGGTGTCGCGTCCGGCCCGGCTCCGCGGCCCCACGACGCCTGGGGCTGAGCAGCTTCCCAGGTGGCTTTTGTGCCACTTAACCCCGAGTCTGCCCCGTTTGACATCCGCTCACCGCTGCTTTCCACCTTCTGCACGCAGTACGTGCTTGCAGCCGCTTTGAAGTTAGGGTGGAAATTTTAAGATGCGCTGAGAGAATTTTGAACATCTCAGCTTTTTGACTCTACCTGACTTGTTTTTTCATTTTTTTCTTAAGCAAAACTTTGAATAAATCTGAAGACGCCAAAAATTAAAATTTCGCAGTTGCGTTTCTCTTTTGCCTGTGTTTTCCTTGATACTTTTTTTGTCTTACTTCACCATTTTTTATCTTGGATACGTAACATTTGTGATACCATACCCAGTTACTCCAGTCCATCTTCCAGCAAGGTCTGTCTCGTTCTTCATCCGTAGTTTACTTAATTTCATTGTCAGAATCACCAGCCAGCCATCTAATAGCAAGCCTTCTATTTTTTCCTCTTTCTGTGTTGATTTTTGTTAGATACTGTTCTAAATGCAAGTGGACGTGGGGTTGAAATAGCACTGCTACTGAATCCTGTGAGGGCTTAGAGTGCGTATTAAACACTCGATTACTGCTCCATGATGTCTTGAGAAAGTTTGTTACAATTTTGGACCTTGAATTCCTTTTATTTAAAATGAAAGTAATGCCTGATTGGTAGCCTTGTGAAAATTACTTGAGATAATAGTGAAAAATACAAAGTGGATGTGACCTATGGAAAGCGCTCAGTAAGTAGCAGCTGTTATTATCTACGTTTTCCACATTACCTTGGAGTCAGTCCTGTGTAACTTTATTCTGCCCATCCTCCTTGTTTTACATCAGTATTTACAAAGTCCTTTTTAATAGCTTTTATCTATCCTTGAGTTTTGTTAGGTTCTTGGAAGGTATATGAAAACTAAAGATTTTTTTTAATATTGAATTATAATGAGTATCCTGTTTTCACACTTAATATTTCTCTGGTTTTTGTTTCTTTGTGGAATTACTGTACCACCTGTGTACCAACTAGATCTTTTTCCACTTTTAGTTATTATGCGCATAGTGTATGATATATGTATGAATGATGGTAAAACTTTCTCCTTTACTTCTAGAAAAAATGTAGAAGACTTCACTGGACCAAGAGAAAGAAGTGATCTGGGGTTCATTACATTTGATATAACTGCTGATATCCTTTAAAGAAATATTTCTTCACTTATTCTGTAGTTTTGTAATGAGAGGCATGTTTAGATGTATGGGGTACAGTGAGTATGACTACCCATTTGAATCAACCAAACCGTGGAAACTCCTATACATGTTTTCATTAGCTAAATAGTTTTAATACTTGATCACATTTTGAGAAAATCTTAGATTTATGAGTTAGTTATGTTTAACTTTAAATTTTTTGTGGAAACGTTAAATTGAAACTGATAAAAGGGTTTGACTCTGTGGAGGAAAAATTAGAGCATTTGGATTAAAGAAGGAAATATTTCATGTTCAGTCAGAATCCATATCTTAATGATGGAGAGAAAAATGTTTAAAAAGTGAATTATGTTTGTAATGGGTCAAACGACTGTTCTGTTAGTGGAATGGTTATTAAACCATATTAGCATTTTCCTATTATAGTTCTTTCTATAAGAACTTGTATATGTGAAAAAAATCTTAGTGAAAAGAGTGATTTCAGTGAGGATGATTTAACAATTTTGTCTTTATGCTGAGTTGTAAAAACTCTGGTCATTTTGATCACTTTAATCTTATTTTTGGGTTATAGGTAAATGTCTTAGCAGTGTTCTCTGCCATTTCTGACCCGATCTCATTTGACTTTCCAAGGCCCCATGATAAAAACAGGGAGTACTTATGTAAAGCAACAGTCTGAACCATTGAAGCAGATATGTCTGGGGAATTTACCTGCTGTTCTTCTCTACTATCATGGAGTTCCTTTTAATTTTTCAGAGTATTGAATTTAGAAGTAGACTAGTAATTAGTTCTAGAAGCACCTTATTAGTAAGTGGCGTTTGCCACCAGATAAGCCTTATGCTAAACTTTGTGTGCTTTAAAGTCTTTATGTCATTTTTAAAATTCTACTCAAGGGAGTTTAGATCTAGTGGAACAGTAGTCATTTTGTGCATCTAGAGAATTATAGTGAAATTTCCTGATATCTTGACTACTGTATTTATATATTAACTTCATTATTTATAGTTTATTCAGATTTTAATGCTGCTATAAATACTTAATTGTACCTGTTATTGTAAAGAACTGTCCTAGACTTACCAATTCTAAACAAGTGATTCTTTTTTTTTTTTATAAGAGGGACAGTGAAAATCAATTTAGTTTTTCATGTGGCTTTTATTGGTCTGACACTAGGTTGGGGTTCAAACTCGTGTCCCAGCGCATGCCAGGGGAGTACCTGCTGAGCCACTGCTCCAGCCCCTGAACAAATGATTCTTAGTGGCTACACAAAATTAAAAGTGGAACGTATCAAACCAGTTGCTATATATAGACATATAATAAAAAGATAATTTACATGTGACATTTAATAAAATCCAGATATAAAACTGCTCATTTCTTTGTGGTGGCACCTGTACGTAGTTAACTGGTAGATGGACCTTCCTCAGGCTGAGTGGTGCCACATTAGTATTCATCTGCTTCTTACCAAAGCAGTTCACGTATTGAAACAGTTTGATCTCTGCTGCCAAGTAAACAAAAGCAACTTAAATATTTTATCATAGCTGGCTAATTGCTTGAGTTTAGTTCATGTTTGCATATTGTTAAATTTAAATGGTGGTTTGGTTATACTTCATAGCTACAGTAGAATTGAATGTTCCTGAATACTAATTCCTCTTTTGGACTTACTGGGTTGATGTTAGGAAGCTAAATTTTGGATTCTTTTCTTTTCTTCCTCCCCCCCCCCTTAAATAAGGTATCTCAGCTAGTAATACTTGCTGGAGTAGGGGAGGATTTTGACCTTACATTCTTTTTGGCTTTGGAAGGGGCTGGATTTTATAATATATTTATCTTATGTTTTTATTGAGTGATTCAGTATTTCTGGACCACCTGTCGTTTTTTCTATTTTAGTATTAGTATAAGAATAACTAAGATCAGTTTAAAAGTTATTTGCTGCCTTATGTCTTGTATTTTCCTTAAGTTGTTTACATCTAGAGAATATATTTGATTGGAATGTTAAGCAGTTGTTTCTTTATTTATCAGCAGAATATTCAACAAAAAATAATGTAAGTGTATATATTTAAGCATATCTTAATAGTCACTTAAAACCTTATTCTTTCTGAACAAGTAGAGATATTCATTTATTTAGAATACCTGATCTGCATAGCTTAGTAAAAACGCCCAAGCATTCAGAGGGTGACTCTATTAACAAAATTTTATCTCCTCTTAGCCTCGCTGTTTCTGTGTTTTGTAGCCTCTTAGCATTGGGTGTCCAGAGTGATGTGCATGCAAAGTACTTGATAGGTATATAAGGGAAGTAGTTTAGAACTTGTGTTCTGTATTTCTCAGTTACAATGGAAAAAAATTTAAGCTGGACTAATAATTGCTGGGTGAACTGATATTAGTACTCATTCACTACTTATGTCAGGTGGTCATATGCGTACTACATAGAACTATTCTGTTTTTTTTTTTTTTTTTTTTAAGAGAGGGACAGGAAGAGAGACAGAATCAATTTTATTTAGTTTTTCATGTGGCTTTCGCTGCTCCAAGACTTTGTTGTATACGTGGTGCTGGGGTTTGAACTTGCGTACTCGCGCATGCTAGGCAAGCGCCATAACCACCTAGCCACCACTCCAGCCCCAAGAATGATGCCAAAAGGTTGACCATACTACCTAATATATGTTCATTTATTCACTTTCAGCGTTTTGCAAAATAATTCTTGTATGTGGTGGATTGTATTATCTAGTTTTAAATAATCACTATTAAATGGAAGAATAGCTAAAAAAAAAAAAATTCTGCAAAGTACACCCAGATTGCAGATAATGTTGATGTTCCAACACAAGCAATAGGAAAATGGTAGAGTCCAGACATTCATTCCTCTTCAAAGCTGCTCAGCCATATTAAAGGATTAATAAAACAAAAAACCTAAATAATCTAGTAAATATTGGAAAATTCCATTAGTTAAGATTATTTGAAATAAAAATTTGTGCATTTGTATTATATACATAATAAAGGACAGTTCAGGAGTTTGATTAAAAATCCTTGGAGACCACTTCCAGTGATAACATGAGAAAGGATGTTGCTGAACTCTGATTTACCTATGAAATGAGATAGTACTATTGTTGCTCAGCTATATTTTCTTTAGGCCAAGTATTTTCTTTTCATAGTATCAGAAAGCTGTTTGGCAACATGACTTAATCACAAAATTTGAAATCTGATTGAAGCTTTCATATGGAGAGGTATCAAAAGTTGTGAGGATTATTAAAACTTTTTGAATCATCTGAGTTTGTTTTAAAATCCATCTCAGTACCAAATAGTTACTTTTCTTTTTAAAAAATGATAATGAGCTGCTTTGTTAGTGTTATTAAATCACGAATCTGTAATACCTCTGCTCATTGAAAAACTTTTGTTTAGGCATTGTAAGAAATTCATCAATCTGAAACTAGTCTTTTTAAAATATATATAAAATGTTGCTTATATATTGTTCATAGGTTTTTTTTTTTTTTTTTTTTTCTTTCCTGGGGATTGAACTTTGGTGCTTTAATACTGAGCTACATCCCCATCTCTTTTTATTTAAGACAGAATCTCAGTGACTTGTTTAGGGCCTCACTAAATTGCCCAGGATGGCCTAGGATTTGCTGACCTCTTAGCCTCTTGAGTTGCTGGGATTACAGACGTGTGCCACTGCCCCTGTCTTAGTTTTTTTTAAACAGGTTTTCATCAGTGTAGGATGGAGATAATTTGTAGTTAAAGCTGGGTCTGCATTTTATTTGAACTTCATTTTGTTTGCATAGAAAATATACATTGATCAGTTTTATTTGTTGGAATTTTTAGCACTTCCTTTATACATTTATTTTGACTATATTTGATTGCAGGTATTTTGTTAGGCAATGGGAATATTAGGATGAATAGTTTTGATTCTTGTCCTTCAAAATCAACAAAATATTAAAAGAAAATAGAAATTCTTAATAGTAACAACTGTATATAAACATTCTGTAGCTTTCAATAAATTTTGGAATTTGACAGATTATTGCTTTGGTACATAATCTCCATAAAGTTTTAATTTCAGCCTGTCTTTGATTTTATTTCCTCATTCCTTTTTCCTTTTGGCGGTATTGGGGATGGAATCTGGGGGTACTCCACCACTGAGCTACTTTCCCAACCAGCATCCCTGGTTTCTTTTTAATTTATTTTGAGATAAGCTCTTGCTAAGTTGCCAAAGCTGTTCTTGAACTTGCTATTATCGCACTTTAGCCTCCCAAGTTGAGATTATAAGCCATGTGCCGTCATGCCCAACTATTTTTTTCTGTCTTCATGTGTCTGTTTAATATTGGAGGCTTTAAGATGTAAGTTTAAACCCTGTTTTATAAATAAATACTTCACATTTCTTACTAGTTAATGTAGTCACAACATCCTGACCAGTCCGCCTCCCCTAATGACTGCTTAATGAGAACAAATCCCTTGATATTTAGTAGCACTGACATTTTTTTTATGCTTCTAATTTTTAAATGGAACTTTGTTAAAAGAATTATCTGACCTCTAGAATTCTGCTATGATAAAATAATGATGCATATATTATTTTTAATGGAAAGGGAAAAATAGATGTTAAACCTTCATTTCTTTAGTGATCCCTTGCTATAATTTAAATCTTGGGGATTCAGCTGTTTTTCCTGACACAGCCTGATATTAGTAAACCTGTATTAACTGTGTGATGGAACAGAGATTAGCTCACTGTTTGCTTAGCATCATCCAGGGTACACTCTGAGATGGAGGACATCAGAAATTTTAAAGGGAAAAGAGTTTTAAAAGAAGACTTTCTATCCAGGGATTCTAAGAACTTTGCTTCTTGAAAAGCATATAGATCCAAAGCCTTGTAGTAAGCTGTGAAGGTCCTATGTAATAGAGTTGAATTGGCAAAATGAATGACTTTCTTATGGAAATAATTTTCTCTCCAAGAAAAGTATGCCCCCTTCTTTATACATTAACTTGCAAGCATTTTGTATGCATCAAGTGTTTGGCAGGTTCATCAAAGTTGAGTTCTTTCATTTGTCAAATTATTTGATTACTAATACTTTCCTAAGTGGTAAATGCTGTTTCTGATGAGTTATCTAATTTTCATTTTAATGTAGGCTCTGAACCAAGTTGTCCTCTGGGACAAGATTGTTCTGAGAGGTGATAATCCGAAGCTGCTGTTGAAAGATATGAAAACAAAATATTTTTTCTTTGACGATGGAAATGGTCTCAAGTGAGCATTTTTTTAAATATTTAATAAGTGGTGAAATTTAGAGAAAGATGTTTTAAAGAAAAATATTAGAGGGTAAAAAGGAAAATTGGGAGAGAAGCATTTATATTTGAAGTAGAAAATTGGGAAGGAATAAATTTGGATCTAACATAAGCAATTAGTTCTCTTGCACTGTGTGAAACAAAAACTAATAAAGGCCTACAGCTTTTGCTATTAAGTGTACAGGGAACATAGACTTGGCTTACGTACGGTAGGGTTATGATTGTTGAATTAAAGGTTTCCTTTCTGAGCATTAGTCAGGGAATCCTTAATGAGAAAGCAGTGCATTAGGTCTAGGAATTGATACTCAGGTTTCTAATATTGATTCTTATGGCTTTTCCTAACTTCAGTTTATTCTCATATAAAAGAAAGGAATCAGTGATTGATCACTGAGGTCATTTTTACCTTTTATACTCTTGAGGTATTATCTGAAAGGATTTTAAGAGACCCGTTTTGACCAGACCAGACCTCCATATTTACAAAATGATAGATTTTGATATACCTCAGTTTCTGCAACTAGATGATAGCAGAATTAGGTTACAAATCATTGTCTTCTGATTGCTAGCAGAAGTCTCATTTTACATTCAGTGGATTTTTCTCAAATGAGCTTTCAGTTGGTTGTTAACTGTAGTTCTAAATAAGTTTAGATTGATCTTTAAGGGGTAACTGTAACTGTATGCTAGTGGTATCTTTCAGCCTTATCCTTGGATTTCAAATGAGATGAGAAAATTGTAATCTGCAGATTAGAATTCCTGTTGGTAATAACTTGTTATATAAAGTATTTGACGCCTTAGTGCTTGATTTAAAATATTTATTGAACTACAAGTGTTTCTTACTGTTTATTGTTTCTTTTTATAGGGGAAACAGGAATGTCACTTTGACCCTATCTTGGAACGTTGTACCAAATGCTGGAATTCTACCTCTTGTGACAGGATCAGGACATGTATCTGTCCCATTTCCAGATACATATGAAATAACGAAGAGTTATTAAATTATTCTGAATTTGAAACAACATATTTTTATACTTAATGAATTATATCTCATTTATGTCTTCCCTTGCGCCTTCATTTGTTTTTGGTTGTTACTTTTTTTCTTTTCTTTTTTATTAAATTAAGTAACATCAAAATGCATATATGAAGGGAAAGGCTGATAAGCTGCTCAAATTTAATTTTAAAAACAAAAGGCCAGCAAAGTAGAGTATTACAAGAGTAAGGCAATTACATGATAATTGACTTGTTAAAGGTATATATTTGAAGTATTCCCTGTATTTCCATTTATTCATGGAATATAAAGTGAGCATGAAGGGGTGTTAAAACTTTCAGGTGCCTGTAGAGTTGTAAGAACTCCGAATTGTATGCTTGGCATTCCTGCAAGTTCACATTGGATGTGACTTAGATGTAGACATTCTCTTATCTTTTAGTGTATGTTACATTACTGGAAAAATTAATATAGTTATTTGTTAGAAGCTTGGTTTAAAAAAGCCAAAAGTGATAGAATTTTATTCCATTTGTCTTAGGATACCCATAATGCGTGTTTTTCTTAGATGACTAGCAGCTTTCTCCACGTAAAGACTAAATACCTCTTTATATGTTGTAAATCATTCAAACTCATTTTAAAGTCTCAAGTCAACCAAATGTGTTTTCCAGTGCTATCTCTTGAAATGTTCCTTTGTATATCTTAGTTTTTTAGCATTGCCATTGAAAGTTGAAATCTTTGCATGATTTACCCTTTAAGTTTGTTCATGTGAGCATGCCAAGTGCCACTAAGGGTAATTATTTTTGATTTTCTGTAGGTCCGTGTTTTAATGTTATTGGAATACTAATAATACTTGCAACGTGCTTTCCCTTTACAAAGCGCTCTTGTGTGTTTCATTGTATGTTAGCTCAGTAATCCAAGGAGGTAGGTAGTGCAAGTGTTAGCTCTCTGCAGATCAAGAAACTGAAACTCACAGGTTTATTGAATTTCTCCAAAGTTAAATAGCAAGGAATGAAGTTAAAACTTGAACTCAAATCTTCTGATACTCTTAAGGTTATTCTTATACCTCAGTTTATAGGTGAATCAGATTTAACTTATAATTTTCATTGTTTTTTGGTACCCTGGACACCCTTTATATCCCTCCTAGGAGAGGTTTCCCATCCTGTATGGAAGCGACTAATTTTCAGCCTGCCACCAATTTAACATAGTGGTAATCTTGTTCTCCACGTAATTCATTTTACTTGTTAAAAGTATAAGAAAATCTAAATGCAATGCACATGAAAAGATGTAGAGATTTAATACATGATCTTATCATATTTAAGATTATTTTTTCTGTAGAGGGAAAATAAACATTCTCAAAGGTACCAGCTACAAATTAAGTACCCTTAAAAGCAAGACCAACCACTGTAGTTACACTATCAGCAACAACCAAAAAGGGCTAATATTTTCTAAGAATGGTTTAATTAACTAATATTTGTTGTATTTACCTCATGAAATAAATCATTGTTTAGTTACATTCGTTTTTGACAGGTATTTAATATGGTTGTACAGTTCGTTAAAAGCATGTGCATATGACTTTTTCAAATGAGCAGAAAGGTCAGAGTTATAATATGAATACTAGACTGGGTTTGGCTTCCAACTTTTTCATTAATTTTTTCAGATTTCGGTTTCTGTATCTGTAAATTGACAGTTGGACTAGTTAAGTTAAATGGTGATTCTTCACACAAATCTATAAAATTTTTTTTATCTGTTAAGCCAAGAGATTGAACAAAAAAAAAGCACCTTAGTAATACGAAGATGGGAAGAGGATAGGTTAGCACATAACTCATACTGATCAATTACTGTTACATTTTACACCTACAAAATTTAACATCACTTACTTTGTACAAATACTAGAGGTGTAAACTTAAAATTTGCAGAAGTTGAAGCTTATAAAAACTGGGAATGTTCTGATTAAGGATTGCCAGTAAGCCTGAAAGATTAACCAGACCTCAGTTCTGGTTTAATAGCATTAACCTTTATGGTGAGTGGATCTAATAGTCTAGTAGAGGTTAATATTGAAATGTATTTGAGTTACAGTTTAATTGACAAACCCCATTTTTGGGAGTTGGGTGAGTGAGAGAAATAGGCCCTACCAGCACAGTGTGGATAAAGGTTTGTTTTTACTCAAGGGAAATTGCTCAGGACAAGAATGCTCCAACATGGGAATAAGGAACCTGCATCTCAGGAACTCATTTTTGGGTGTGCACAGCTTTATTTACCATAATTCTACTTTTTAAAAATTTGACTTGTGTTCAGTTTGATAATATCCTTTAGTCTCAGCGTTTTAGAGAAGTCTCATCATGTCTCTACAAAGACACAAGGCTTCAGACTTTTAACAAATCTTAAGTGTGATCAGAAAATATCTGAGCTCAGATTATTCTGAGCAAAGAGAATAATTGTAGGATACTTATTTAAAGTAATTACAGTTAAAAATGAGTTTAATCTTAAAATGTAGCACTCATCCTTTAACAGTTTAACCTAGACAAACTGGCTGAATCTGTCTTTTATTTCCATAGTTGATTACATTTAGTGTCTTTATGCTGAAAGCAAAATAACAAAAAGCTTCAGAAATTCCTAAGGGTGTAAGAGGAAATCAGTTATTTTGAATTCCTTTCCTGGAATTTTATAGCTTTTGGTGGATGGGGCCAGCCAATTAAAAGCTGTGGATTTGAGGGCTATAAATTAATGGAGGAATAATTTTATAATACTTTGAATTGATTTATAATGAGTTTGAGGAAAAACACATAAGCTATAAGCTTTGATTATAAACATAATATCTATCCATTTCAAAACTTGCCTTTTTAGCAGAGAGCCTGTGAATTACATGAGACTGCCAGTGATTTAAAGAGATGTTTCAAAAAGTTGTTGCATGTTTTTGATGCAATGTGGAAAATTGTTTACTTCAAAAATACAGATTCAAAAGAAAGATCCATGAAAAATGTTTGAGGATTTTTCATAATTGCAATAAATATTCTGCATTTTTCTAATGAAAATGAACTTTGAGTAAAAGTATGCATTTTAAAGACTTTCAGATTTAAGCTTTTTGTGAAGCTGCTGAACTGAAAGTAAAAGGAAGAAACCAAGTTAGTACACTTAAGTTTTTTTGGGGGGCGGGGTAGTGGGAAGTTGGTTAATTACACGTAAATTATCTTCTCCAGAAGACTGTATGCTCCTATACTAGACTGTAAGCCCTTTGAGGGCAGGCTGTCAGATTTATCTTTGTATCTTCCCCAGCACCTAGCATAGTGCCTTGCACCTGATAGGCACCCAATAAATATTGATGATAATGAAGTTATTGTGTTTCTGATGTGACCAAACCATGGGCAGTGTTTATAATTAACGCTCTCCTTTGTAAGTGCTGTTTGTATTTTTTCCCCCCATCTGTGAGCTCTTCCTGACTTTAGATGGAACTTTTCTTCCTGTTTCCTTTCCAGCTCAGTTGTACTGTTCTGTTTAGGTAAGTGGTGCTTTTGCTCCAAGTGTAATGACCTATATTGTCATAGGCCTTTCATATTAAGAAAGCAAAATCCTAGCAGTTGGTGATAAGATGGATGAAAATTTTAACAGTTAAAACCCCAACAAGTCTGACTTGAAGAAAATTAAAAATGTATGTTTAAGTCTAGCCCCTGGGAGAAATGGGTTAAAATGTATAGCTGACTGAAAGCCCAGTGTGTTTAGTTCGCCTCTATCCTTGGTCTTATCAACTCTTAATTCAGCTTAACTGCCATCACACATCTGTATCATATGATTGCATTGAATACACTGAGTTGTGGGAATTCTACTTTTCTATTTGAAAAGCAGAGTTTCTGAAAAGGAACACTTTACCAGTTAGCCAAAACGCTGTAAAAACAATAGAAAATTTATGCATTTGGAATCTTAAGTTTTTTAAACCTAAGTGTATACTATGGGGGATGTAAGGTTAGCCAACTTGCTTTGTCTTCGAATTCTTAAGATATTTTCCCTCGCACCTCCAGGTGAAGTATTAAAACACCTCCTGGTGAACTATTAAGATACCTCCAGGTGAACTATTAAGACACCTCCAGGTGAACTATTAAGACAGTTCTGATTTCAGTAGTCTACTGCCTGATGAATGAGTTATTACGGTAGAAAGAATATCATTTCAATAGATATACTTTAGTATATCCAAAGAAACCTTCAACTTGAAGGACTGTTTTCATGCATGTAATACACATCCTGATGGGAAATACTTGAGTTGTGGGAACCTGAGGTTAAGGGAATAATTTTATAAATGACCCACATGCTTTTATTTTTTTCATTTTTTATTGGTTTATATTATACGTGTTAGGATTCATTTAGACATAAATGCATGGAATATAATTTGGTCCAGTTCTGTCACCAGTACTTCCCTTGTCCTTCCCCCCCTCCCTCTGCTTATTCCCTTTCCTGTATTGATCTTTCTGCTGTTTGCCTATGGCTTTATTTTTAGTGGCATGGATGTGCATGATGGTGAGATTCACTGTAGTCTATTCATAGATATAACAGGAAAGTTACATCAGGTTCATTCTATCATTTTTCCCTTATCCCATCTCTCCTCCCTCTCCCTTAACCCCTTCTACTCCATTGATCTTTCCTTTTTTTAAAGGGGACAGTGAGAGAAGTAATTTTTAGTTTCTCATGTGACTTTCATTCCTCAGACATTTTGTTGTGTACACCGTGCTGGGATTTGAACTTGCGTACTCACGCGTGCCAGACAAGCACCATAACTGCCGAGCCTCTGCTCTAGCCCTGATCTTTTATTTTGATGGAATTTCACTGCCCCCATTTCTTTTCTCCTTCTCCCCCATCTGTCTGTCTGTCTCATCCCCCTTATTTTAGACTAGCTTCCACATATCAGAAAACATTTGCCCTTTAAGTTTCCGGGACTGATTTATTTCATGTATCCTGTCTCCAGTTCCATCTGTTTACTGACAGATGACATTAATTCCCTATGGCTGAGTAGTGTGTGTGTGTGTATATACACATACATACCACATTTCCTTTATCCATTCATCTCTTGAGGGGCATCTAGATTGGTTCCATAGCTTGGCTATTGTGAGTTGTGCTGCTATAAACATTGGTAATGACTACATCTCAATAGTATGCTGATCTTAGATCTTTTTGATATATACTGAAGGGTGCAATAGCTGGGTCATTCCATTCCTAGTTTTTTTGAGAAATTGCCGTATTGCTTTCCAGAGTGGTTGCATTAATTGGCAGCCCCACCACCCTATATGAGTACCTTTTTCTCCACACCCTCACCAGCACAAATGATTATTTGTATGCTTGATAGTTCTCATTCTGACTGTAATGAGATGAAATCTTGATGTGGTTTTGATTTGCATTTCCTTAATTGCTATAGATGTTGAATTTTTTTTCATATATTTGTTGGCTATTTGTATTTCTTTTGAGAAGTGCTTAATTCTTTGGCCCATTTGGGCTTTTTTCATGTATTAACATTTTATTGAGATTATATTTTATTAGTGCATTGTAGTTGTACATAATGATGCCATTTGTAGTCACATATTCCTGGATGCATACAATACAGCAATACAATTTGGTCAATATCCTATCCCCTTCCGCACCCCTCTACCTCCCTCCTCCCATACCCTGATCCCTTACCTCTCTTCTGGGTCCTATTTTTCTCTTAAAAAATCCAAGTATAGTGACATAATTCCTATACCTATGAAGAATATTTTTTACATGACTATAGTATATAGTGACATGAAAAATGTGGAATGCTTCATGAATTTGCATGTCATCCTTGTGCAGGGGCCATGCTAATAATCTCTGTATCGTTCCAATTTTAGTATATGTGCTGCTGAAGCAAGCACTGGCTCATTTGTTAATTAGGAAAATATAACATTCACCATAACCTCAAAAACAAAATCTGGGGATGAATCTAATGAAGGAGGTGAAGGACTGCTACAATGAAAAACTACAACACTGAAGAAACCTTAGAATATGGAAAGAGACCTCGCGTGTTCTTGGATAGGCAGAATTAATATTGTCAAAATGGCCACTCTACCTAAAGTGTTATACAGATTCAGTGCAATCCTTATCAAAATGCCAACGATATTCTTTGTGGAACTAGAAAAAAGCAGTATTAAAATTCATTTGGGGGAAAATAAGTCTCAGAATAGCCAAAGCAATCCTGAGCAAAAAGCAATGTCAGAGGCATCTCATCTGCACTTCTAATTATGCTACAGAGCTGTAGTAACAAAAACATGGTACTTGCACCAAAGCAGACATGAAGATCAATGAAATGGAGTAGAATACAGATAAACCTGCAAAAAATGCAGCTATTTGATACTAGACAGGTGCCAAAAACGTAGTAGCAAAGAGTCATTTTAACAAATGGTGCTGGGAGAATGGTATCCCTACGTAGAAGGGTAAAATTGGATATCTCTATCACACCCTGCACAAGTGGATCAGAGACCTAGGATATAGACCCTAAACTGCAACTGCTAGAACGAAATTATGGGTCCAATATCTTGGCACAGGAACCAACTTCTTTGAGAACCCTAAAGTACAATAAAACCAAACATCAAGTGGGATACCATGAAGTTAAAAAGCTGCACAGCGAAGGAAGCAGTGTAAAGTGAGCCTACAGAATGGGAGAAGATCTTTTCCACCTGCTGCTCAGGGCATGCTTTCTTTTTTACAAATCAGTTTACCTGTAGCCCTGCCTTGGCTTAAGTTGATAGGTTATATTACGCTCCTCAGCTGACAACCTGTTACCTGCTGGAGAAATGCGGTCCCAAAATGCCCAAAAGAGCACAAGTTTTCCTGAAGTGAGACATTTTTGACCCAGACCAGATTCCCAAACTCAAGAGTTGAGAATAATTCCTCCAACCACAAAATATGCAAGACAAATTCCAATTAAAATAGTTAGCATGGATTAAAGTGACAGTTCTCAAGCACAGTGGGGACTTGGAAGTCTGTTATGCTGCTGTCAGTCAAAGTCAAGTGGTGGGCATATGTGGGACTCTGGAAACTTCCCTGGTATCCCCAGTACAGCTGGAAGACGAGAGGAAGAGGAGTGGATGGGCCTTCTGAGATGATCCATTTCGCCCTTGAGAATGTCAGAATGGCCTTTTTTTTTCTTATAAACTCAGGCCTGTTACTGAGTGACATGTCTGAAATCTTTCCTGCATGACTGCAAGAGTCAGAATTTGAAGCAGGTAGGGTTCCTCACTTTCACTGAGGGTCTTTGCTCTGTTAACAATCCCACTTATTTTATCTGAGTATAGTTGGAATTAGGCATCTGGGAGTTGAAAAGTAGAGGAACTGAATATAAAAGTGCTTAAGACAAATGTGCCTCTGCTCTTACAAAGGCTGCTGTTTCTGCTTTTCTAAGCCACATTCCCTTTTAGGGACTTGGAATGGTTTACTTCCCTGGTAAATGAATTGGTACATAGTGGGAGGGAAATCTATGGGCTGTGGGTGGGAAGGAGTGTTCTGAGATGCTCTGAGGGATTGGAAACAAAGTTATTTAAAGGGAATTGGATCCTGAGTTGTCTTCTCAAAGTTGTGTGGGCATCTCAGGTTTATTTTAGAAGTATGGGGCTGCTCCCATTACTGCATCTGCTTCTTTAAGAATCCTCTTAATGCTGTTAATGCTGTGTATGCAGTAACAACCCAAAACTACTAATAATCTAGTTGGAAATCATACTTTTTAATTAACACTTTGGAAATGCCATTTTGTAAGAAACTGACTGCTGCTGGTAGGGTCTCAAATGTTGAGTTGAGAGCAACTAATTAAACACTCAGTTAAAATAACACTAAATACTACAACATTAAAATTTCAGTGACTTTAGGAAAACCAGTTTATTTTTGCGTATTCAAGGAACCAGTGTAGTTGTGCAAACTGCTTTCACATGGTGTGCCTGTGGGACCCAGGTGCCATCCGCTATGATTGTGACCTCAGGGTTTACAATCTTTACTTCAAGCTGGCTGATCTGGCTTGGAAGAAAAGAAAAGAGAAGCCTTGACTGATTAATTGGTTTGACCCAGTAGTATGACACCACAAACTCATATTCCAGAGGTGAGATTGAATTGCACAGATAGAGGGGCATGCTGCAAATGAATCTATAGTAGAACAATCACTTCTCAACCATATGTTAGGCAGGAAGCATGAATCTTGTATTGCATGCATTCTATTTTTGCTTATGTTCACCAGCTTAAATTGACCATACTGTAAAAAAATCAGCAGGGAATGATAAACTGAGAACATTAAAGCATATTTTTTCCTGTAACTTCTCTGTAGCATATAAGTATTTAGGATTTTCTGAAGATGAACATAGTAGATTTTATGGGTGAGTCTCTAACTAGTATTGAACATGAAAATCATCTGACAGAGCTAATCTTTCCAGTTTAGTACTCCATCCAGAACTTTTTTTCTCCCTTGCTCAATGTTGTGGCTTAGAAATATGGCGTCCCTCAGTAGCACGTGGGTGAGACCAGGCAAGAACATTTAGAGGTGAGATGATTAGGTTACAAGGTATGACCTAATTGGTGAATTAACTAATAGATATGGATTAATTATGAATAATTTATGTGGTAATTAACATTGCTTAATTGATACGGTGGTAATTGTAGGCAGGTAGAGTGTGACGGGAGGAGATAGGTCGTGGGGGGTATGCTTTCAGGTTTTATATTTTGTCCCTGGTGAGCAGAGCTTTCTGCTTCCTGATTGTTGTGTCCTGAATTGCTTTCCTTCTCCACACCCTGCTGCCATGATGTTCTGCTTCACCCTAGGCCCAGAGCAATGGAGTCGACTCTCAATGGACTGAGACTCCTGAAACTGTGAATGCCAAACTTTTCCTTCTCTAAAATTGTACTTCTCAGGTCTTTTGGTCACAGCTAAGCAAAGCTGACTAAAAACACCTAGTTTATATTTTTTGCCCCCCTCTGCCCACTATTTATATCACTTAATCCAATTCAGATAGACAAAGGATCTCTTTCCAAATGCTGCTGAAAGTGTGTATTCAGATCTAATCCACAGTTGCCCATGTTTGGACTTGGAAGGGATACCAGGTATATGACTCAGTTATGTGTAGGTAATTTTAAACATTTGAAGACTTGTCAAAACTGCTGGGATCACCAATATTTGATATAAGAAACAAATAAAATTTGTTTCGTTGAAATCGCACCACCATATGCACACTCTGCAGTCACCGCTAACTTCCTTGCTATCCTCATACTTGCCAAGCAGATTCCTGCTGTAGGAGTTTTGCACTTCTTTTATTGGAACATTGTTCTTTTCCTTTGCAGCATTAATTCTTTGTAGCTCTTATTGCCACCGAGATTGATTTCATATGAGATTCAGATTGATTATATGTATGTACATATATTTAGTTGTCAGTTTAATGGCATATGTTTGTTTATAGAATACAATACATATTTGAGTGAGTTAAATTAATAAGAAGCAAGAAAATGAGGGTGTGGTTAATTTTATGTACAGTCAACTAGGTGTCCTTGGGAGATTGATTGACAAGGACCAGCTGCAGAAATTTGAAAATGTTCAAATCACTTATATAAAATATCATAGTATTTGCATATAACCTATGTATATTATTATACTGTAAGTCATCTACAGATTACCTATGATACTTAATACAATGTACATGCTATGTAAGGAGCTGTTATACAGTAGGGAAAATGATAAGAAAAAATGTTTACATGTTCAGTACACAGTCATTGTAGGCCCACTAATAGTCAACAGCAAGGTGATATTTTTTTCAAGTGTTTCCAAAATGTAGTTGGTTGGATCTATAGGTGAAGAACCTGCAGATATGGAGGACTGACTATATATTGGTCACACAGGTGTTTTGTCTGATATAAGAAAGGTATTTCAGAACATTCTATAATCTATTTCTAAGGATAAATGTAATTTTTACTATAAAAATTGTAAAGTCTTGGTGATAAATGCTTAACATGAAATAATGGAAGGACAGGGATATGGAATAAATTATATTTGAAATGGATTAGGTAAAGGATAACTAAACCTTTTGAGTTCATGTCTTTTGCATCTTTAAAAATCCTTTCAAGGGGGCTGGGGCAGTCGCTCAGCGGTTACAGTGCTAGCCTTGCATGCGCGAGTACACAGGTTCAAACCCCAGCACCATGTACACAACGAAGTGTCCAAGCAACAAAAGTCACATGAAAAACTAAAAAAAAAAAAAATTGATTGTCTTTCTCTCTCTCATTGTCCCTCTCTTAAATAGCCCTTTCAATAGTTAAAGGAAATACAGAAATGTGCATATTTGTATAGTTTAATGAGTAATTATGAATGTATACCCTTTGTGATGACTACTGAAATCAGTTATTAGATTTTAGATTAGTTCTGTACCCAGGCCTCCCTCCCCATGCTTCTGGATCACAAACTGTACTCCACTGACTTCTCTTTTGTAGGAGTTGTTATCTTGCTTTTCCTGAAAGTTTTGCTGCCTATGTTGTATCACATTTTTCTTTTTTTAAAGAGGGGACAGTGAGAGAGAAGCAATTTTTATTTAGCTTTGCATGTGACCTTCATTCCTCAGACACTTTGCGTACATGGTGCTGGGATTTGAACTCGCGTACTTGCGCATGCCAGGCAAGCACAGTAACTGCCGAGCCACCGCTCCAGCCCCGAATCATGTTTTTTAGTTTTGCTGTTGTGGTGAACAGCAGGAATATGTTAGTGGCTTATGAAAATAAGTCTACTTATTGCATCAACGAGGGCTAATGATTGGCTTAGGATATACTCCTCATGTCTGTAGAAACAACTCCAGAATCCAGATTGAAAACACTGTTCTTTTAGGGTCTCTGAAGAGCAGTAGCTCTTCTAGGCAGTATAGTTTACTTGTATTTGGTTATGAGTACAAGTGGAAACTTACCCTAGGAATTATTTGTGTGTGTCATGCTGCTTTGGCAGGGCATTAAATTTAAACAATTCACTTATGATTTTGTATAACGCTATAGTTCATTTTCATTATCATGTAGTGATCCATTGTTACTTCATCATCCATAGCAATCCATAGTAGGCTTAATTTTTTTTTAACCTGTTCTCTTATTGATGAACATTTACTATGAATATTCTTTTAAGTAGCTTGATGTATTTGTTTCTCTAAGAAATGGATCTTCAACATTTTTGGCTTGTGTAGTACATGAATTTTTTAAAAATATAAAACATCTTTAAACATCAATTTTCCATCATATTGAAGCAATAATGCAATTTGACATAAGCTCCTTTGATCTCTGTTTTCTCAAGAGTTTTGAGCATAAATGGAGTGTTGGATTTTTCTCAAAGGTCTTTTCTGCATCAGTTATTTTTGTATGGTTTTTGTCTTTAATCCTCTTTAAGTGATAAATTACACTTTGTGATTTTTTTTTTTGTATGTTTAACTAGCCTTGCATGCCTGGAATTAAGCCCAAGTGATTGTGATATATTATCTTTTTTTGATGCATTTTGGATTTAGTTTGCTAGGATTTTGTTAAGGAATTTTGCATCTGTGTTTATCAGGGATATTGGTCTGTAGTTTTCTGAGTTTTTGACCATGTCCTCCAGATTCTCCAACTTGGAGTATAATTTTTGAAAATAGCTTTTGATCATCCTCTGATTTCAGATGAGTCAGTGGTGATGTCTCCATTTTTGTTTCTGATTTTGTTGATTTGCTTCATTTCTTTTGGTGAGGTTGTCTAAGGGTCCATCAAATTTATTTTTTTGAAGAACTTTGTTTCATTGATCCTTTGTATTGTTTTGTTGTTGTTCTCAATTTCATTGACTTCAGGTCAGATCTTGGTTAATTCCTGCCTTCTGTTGGATTTGGGATTGGATTATTTTGTAAATATTTCAGGTGTTACATAAAAGTTCATTGATTTGGTCTCTTTCCTGATTTTTGATGAAGGTACTCCATGCTATAAATTTACCTTTTAAGAATGCTGTCATACTGTCCCATACATTTTGATATGTGGTGTCATTATTCTCAGGCAATGCAAATTTGGAGCAGAGACCACCCCAGGAACAGTGCAAGTGTTTGGGGCCAGTAATTCGTTTCCAAGAATTTCTTGATTTCTGTTCTCATTTCTTCTTTAATCCATTCATTTAAGAGTGTATTATTGAGGGGCTGGAGTGGTGGCTTGGTGGTTATGGCGCTTGCCCCGCATGTGTGAGTACATGGGTTCAACCCCCAGCATCCATGTACACAACCAAGTGTCAGAGCAACGAAAGCCATGTGAAAAACTCAATAAAAATTGATTTTCTGTCTCTCTCTTTCACCGTCCTTGTCCTTAAAAAAAAATCTAATATTGAATCTCCATGTATTTATGTACTTTGTTATTTTTCTTCCTGTTAATTGCTAGGATCTTAGCACAAAAACAATGTGCTGGTCTGCAAGAAAAAACATATACAAACAGACCACAGAAAAATAAAGCAAAAGGAATAAGAAACAAAAAACAACCAAAAAAACAAAACAACCAATATTTTAATGGAAAGTTGGGAGGATTATGGGTTATTTTCATTGAGGAGGTCAAAATAATGTGGGTTGATGATCACATCTGCCTCCTGGATGGAGGCACTTCCAGGTGAGGTTGCTGGAGAGCCTGGCTTTTGCTGTTCTTAGCTGGAAGTCAGATTCCTAGGAATCCTCTCAGTATTCTTGTCATGTGGATGAGGTGCAATTCCTCACTGCCATTTGTACTTGTGAATACCACCTTTCAGCTTTCCTGGATTGAGACCCTGGACACTTTGGTGACCACCTGCCCAAACTCTGCCCCACTTCAGCCAGGGGCCCAGCAGCCATTGGCAATCTTGTAGATCTCAGGGAAGCTGCGAGGAGAGCTCTCAGATCGTGGGGGCATGGCCTCCCTGAACTCCTGGCACCTGGGACAGATGCTGCCAGAACTCATGGATCCCGAGGCCTTTACTGGCCCCAAACACTTGCACTGTTCCTGGAGTGGTCTCTGCTCCAAATTTGCATTGCCTGAGAGGCACTCCTGCCCAGAACTCTCTGCTCCTGGTACTGTCTCTGCCCTAAACTTGGGCCTGAGGCAGTCAAAATGCAGCTCCTGGGGCTGTCTCTGACCCAGACTTGTGGTGCCTAAGGCAGTCAGAATGCAGGGTTGCTGGGGCAGTCAGCAACTGTTGGTGCAGCCCCTGGGGTGACCTCTGATCCAAATTCGTGGCTCCAAATTCATGGCTCTGGGAACAACTCCCTGGACTGGATACCTTCTCAAGATGGTGATCTTCCCCCAGCTCTCCATGGCCAGTTTGGAGAGACATCTAATTTATGTGCATTAATGTAGACCCTGGGTTCATCTGAGTAGCGGGAGTCTTCTGTGCCAATTTGTCCTTCCTGTATTAGTATGTGTTCTTCCCTCCCTCTGTGCCGAACCAGCAGTGCAGCCACTGGGTGGTGGTCCTTACAGCCAAAGCTGCTTGGCCCCTATGTGTTTTTTCTTCGTTGCTTAAGATATTCATGCCTCTGAGTCTCTAGTTTTCATTGCTTGTCTACTAATAAATGAGTTTCAGTGACATTTTGTTCACCCACGTGACAGGTACTTCTTCTTCTGTTGGTGTCTTGATTCACGGAGAGTTTCTATATGCAGCCTTCCAGCCAGTGGCCGTCTTCCACCTACCTATTCCCATTTTAAAGAAGAGAGAGCTCATGTAAAGATAGGCATGTAACTTGCCTGAGGGTGCCAGACTTACTGGTAATGTCAGTATTGAAACCCTAGCATCTACACAGCAGTCTGAACAGTCCTTCATACAGGCTGTGCCAGTTTCGAAGCAACATGGGGATGCCTACCCTTGTTTCAGAATTGCTATGAGAAAAATGTGTGGGAATGGACCTTCCAGTGCTGTTGGCACATCGCAGGCTTATTCTGTGATAGGACAGGTAGAGTAGTTGAGGAAACAGAACTGAACATGACACAAACTTTAAAATCTGTTGGCAAAACATATATACTTTTTTCTTTTACAAACAATTACAGAGATAGTTGCATAGTTGTTTCATGTTGTGCAAAACAAGTCTTGCTACAGAGCCTTTTAATTAACATAGGAAATGTTCTCTGAATAGAATACTAATTTTTCTGATTAGAATATATTAGAAAAATATATTAGACTGTGTGATGGAAATTAAAAAAATGGAAAAATATCTATCAGCTAAATCATAGATTAATTTATTAATAATCCTGAAAAATATGGAAAAATCTCCTCTCATTTTAATCATTCGACAAAAGAAGGGTCAGAGGAAAACAAGAAATAATGAAACTTTGACCAGAAGTTGGTGACATAGTGCATCAGACTATGAAGATTATTTTACTCTGGCAGTTATAACGTGGCACATTCATTGGTGCGGAACAAAGTTTCAGAAAGAGGCTTGGAGTTTTGCAGAGGCAGGCAATCAAGGCGCCATGGAGAAAGGTGGACAGGGCAAGTCCTAACTGAGCAAGGTGGTTAGTTACCGTGTATGCCAGAAGGTCCCTTGCAACATAAGAGGTGAGGGAGTTGTTAATCATTATTCCTGGGATCGGAAAATGCTCATTGTTATTGATACTGAGAGAGCTAAGAAAAATGCAGACCCTCTAGTATAACAGTCAGGCCATGGGTCAGAGTCCAGGAAGTTACACAATGGTCAGGGTAATAGGTCTCAAGTCTCATTAGAACACTGAACCTCCAAAAGAGATGTGGAACATGAGGCAATTGCATCTCCAATGATTTACAACTTTTAATTTAAATGCTGATATTTTATTATCAATTTTTCATACTTGTTTAAGAGAATTTTTTGATTTATAATCAAGTTTTTACTCAGTATTCTTTGTCTACATAGTTACAAAGATTATTTCCATTTAAAATCAGTATACTGCACTATTATTTCTCTGACCTGGTCACAACAGTTCTTGATAACATTTCCAATAATGAACTAGATCCCACAGATGGGCTCTACAATGCTTCTTTTGTCTGTGCTTTTGTACTAATTAGAAATACATTTCTGTGAAGTAACAACAATTTCAGTTTTGAAAAGGGCAATAGATGGGAAGGAGACTAAGTATATTATTTAAAGTCCTTTATTAGTCCTATAATAAAAAGTTACTATAGGTTCACTGGAAGTTGCAAAAATGGCACAAAGATTTGATGTATCTTTCATGCAGTTTTCTCTCATGATAACATCTTTCGTAACGATAGTTCATTATTGAAACCTAGAAATTGTCATCAATATAATCCATAGACTATTCAGAGTTCATCAGCTTTACATTATTCACTTGTGTGTGTTACTCGTTGTCTGGCTTTACTTAAATCCCGGGATAGGGCATGCTAATACAGACGGCTGCTCAAAACACATTACCCTTTCTTAGGGTTTTGTTGTGTTTTGTTGTAAAGTGAGGAGTTCTCAGCCCTGCCCTTAAGATTTTTCCAACTGTCTTAGTTGAAAAGTAAAGAATTGCTATTGCAAGGATTGTTAATTATAGAATATACATCTTAAAGTGGGTTCGAGGCAGAGGAAAGACATTGTCCCTTATCACGTTGAGTCCCTTAGCCAAGATTCTTCAATGAGTGCAATGAGCAAGGGAGTTTAGGCTCCTAAGTGGCTGAGAATTCTGTGGTCAGTGAAAACAACAAGGGACTTAATTGCCCTGCTGACCTGTGTTGCGTTCAAGCTTAGGGGAACTGGTTGCAGTGGAATGCTATTGAGCATTGCATGACCCACAAACTGGTAAGTTGTTCATACTGAGGGGAAACATAAAAAATGTACAGTTGTGTTTGCAGCAGATGATCTTACCTGTTTCTTCCAGTAAAATGTTTCAGCCAGGCATGATAGTGCACTCCTGTAATCCCAGTAGCTCAGGAGGCTGAGGCAGGAGGATCCCAAGTGTGAAGCCAGCCTCAGCAACTTAGGCACTAAGCAACTGAGCGAGACCCTTTCTCAATAAAAATGAAAAGGCCTGGTGATGTGGCTCAGTGTTTTAAGTGCCCCTTGATTCAATCCCAGGTACCAAAAAACAAGCAAAAGTTTTGGGTAGCACGAAGTACCAAGTCTTGGGTGATATCAGTCAGCAAAGTCTATATAAAATTATCCAAGTGAGCTGTGTCAATGATTGGCACTGTTAATTGAGGTCAGAGAGACTTAAGTCCTATGTTGGTCATGTCCCTTCCAATAGAGAAGATTCAAAAGATCTCCAGAAGAACCTATGAAGATGATAGATCTACATTGGCATCACTTTCCTTTCATGACACATTTATACCACTCAAAACTGCATGAAGGTTTCACAAAATAATACTTGGACTATGGAGACCTGCTCGCTTTCCTTTCTAGCATTTAAAAAGCTGGTGTTTGTTGGGGTTAACACTAGTCAATGTCTGGGAAAATGTGCTCCAGGTGGCAAGAGAAGGACTTTAAAGAATGTAATGAAGGAAATGGAGAGAGGAAGCCGGCCATTTCCCCTGTCTTCCGTCTTTGTGTGGATCAAAGCAGAGCGGCCTTGGTTGTGAGGTAAAAGAATATAATAAAATACCTAAAGAAATCCGCCTGCAACCTATCCCATTGTATTATTCCTGCTCCCGTGTGCAGCCTGGCCCTCCATGGTATCCTAGACTGCCCTCCCTGAGGAGTGCATGAGTAACAAAACGTCCAAAGCCTCTCCATTGAGTTCACTAGTTTCTTTTTTGAGATCAGAAAAATGGTATACTGGGACCTTTGCAGGTTGAAAAGTGATCATTACCTAGTAAATTGATTTCAAGACACCTCTTTTTTTTTTTAAGTCAGTTCAGACAGGAATAGGAATTGAGAAATTAAGAGCCTAACGAAATTTATAACAGCTGCAATTTATTAGCTACTTATTATGTAGTAGGTGATTTTATAACCATGATCTATCACAATATTTTTGGGATTTATCATTCAACAAATATTTATTGTGGTTCTGTATTCCTGAATCAATTTTAGTTGCTGGTACAAAGCAATGACTGTAGCAGAAAGTTTCTGCTTTCTTGGAATTTTTAGCCTAGAGGAGAGAACTCTCTAATAAACATAGACAAAGTAAAGTATATTTCATGTCATAAGTACCATGGTGAAAAATACTCTGAGAAGGGGGTAAGCAGTTGGGGTGCTAGTTTAAATGAGGTGGTGGGGGAGGCTTCTTTCCCGAGGTAATACGTGAAGGAGATGAGAAATGGAACCATGTGCATACCAGGTGGAAAAGAAATCCTGGCTGAGGACACACCAAGAGCCAGAACCTGAAGCAAGAGAGCTTAGGAACATTCAAGGGACAAGTTAGTGTATTAAAAATGCAAAAAAAAAAAAGTTTGGAAAATTTAGCACAAGCTCAGTCTATAAGGTGTTCTGAACACAGGTCTATTAACTCTAAGTCAGGGCTTTCTCCGTTATACGTAATGGAAGGTACTAGTTACTGCTCACCTACTATACATCGTGATTCCACCTTTTACTCTAAATATTTGGTTGTCACCTAACGTTTTCCAATAAAGAATTCAAGTATCTCTAATAGAAATCACATAATAAAGGAAATTGTCAATAGAAGAATGACTCAGGTTCTGAGTGTCTTTACAAAGATTAATAGAAGCAGGCAAGTACATCCAGTGCATTTAAATAATTAGTGAGACACCATAGGAGGATCATTTTTGTGAAAGAAATATTTTTAATCCAATGTGAAGTCATCAGAACAGGAAACAATTTTAAGCAATATAATTTTTTTTGTTTCTTGGTTTGAAAATTTATTTCTTTACACTGAAAAGTATCCAGTCACTATATCTTGAGCCCTTACATAAAGTGGAAATTCATGCTGGCCAATTGTGTTCTTGTGAAAAGTTTTGGAAAAACTTATGCGCAATCATTGGGGTTTTTTTCTCAAATGCTAACTTTTTTGCTTATAACTGGTCCTTTGGCGCCCTCTGGTGTTTAATTGGTGAAAAGCAGTAGTTCTATTTATACAGTTTAGTGGTCTCTCATACTGCCATTTTGTTTGCAATAATGAAAAACAAAGAAAAATTACCCACAAGAATGAGAGTGCAGTTGCCAGCTCATTTAGTCTTGCCTTAAATAAAAATCACTAAAAAGCTTTAAGAGTGTTAAAGTATGAGAAAGCAATGAGTAACTTCATAAGCTGGGAGACTAGGCTCAAAAACCATTGTCAGAAACAGTAGCCAAATTATGGAATCAACCTAGGCGTCTATAAGCAGATGAATGGATAAATAAAATGTGGCCTATATACACAATGGAGTTCTTCTTAGCCATAAAGAACAAAGTGATGACATTCACAGGGAAATGAATGGAATTGGAGAACATCGTGCTAAATGAGATAAACCAGACTCAAATTTTTCCCCATACGCACAAACTAGAGAGAAAACCAAGCGAACGAACAAATGGAAAGAAAAGGGATTTCATGAAAACAAATGAGATCAACAGAGTAAAGAAAGGCGATGGTGGAAGGGTAGAGAGGAAGGAAAGGAGATGTATGGGGAATGAAACCAGCCAAATTATGCTATGTACATGTGCAAATATATCACAATAGATCCTGCTGTTGTGTATATATTACACTGATAAAATTTTTTAAAGGAAGTGCTCTAGAAAATTTTTCAAAATCTTTAAAAATGATACGAGCCAAAATACATTAGTCTTATCACTTCTGAGTGTACCATGTCAGTAAATCCTTTCACACTGAAACAAGTAAATTTAAAAAAACATTGAAAATCAGATTAAAAACAAAACACTAAGAGTAAGAAGAAATAGTACTTCTCTGGGCAATCTGAACTATAAATGGATTGACAATTGTAGATGATATGGTCCTATGGTGTACAGTTATCCATCAATTTTACTTCCTCCTTTCTTGTCCTTACATTTTAGCTACATCTTTTCTCAATAGCATGAAGCAGATTTTTGAGATCTACTTTAATAAATTCTTTTAATTGGTAGCAAAATCAACATATTTAGACTTAGTTCTTTCCTCTTTGCACTTCATGTATGATATATTTCAACATTTATTTTTTGCTCCTTGTGTTATTTAGAATTGATTGAAACTTTTTATTTTAATTTTATTTTTCATTAGTGCTAACCTTGAAATATTACCTTAAGTATGTAAAATTCTTCCATGAATGATACTTGAATAATACTTAGGAATGTAAAGTATTAAGAATATAAGCTCCATGCGCTGGAGATTTTCTTTCTTTGTCCACTACTGTACTACCAGCTCCTAGAATAGTACGAGACAATACATGGGCCTTAGAACATTTTAACCATGTTCACCTGTAATGATAACTACATTCTGCTAGTTAATTATTTTAGTGTTCTTTAAAAAACTGTAACACAATTTTGATAACATCATTATCTCTTTCATCAGTAAAGATTTTGTTTAGATTTTCTTCCGTATTTACCATTTCATCCAGTCATCATTACTTCTTGCTTTTCATATCCTTTTTGAAGTCCATTTGTTCCTTCAGTGAAGGATTGATGGTGGTAATGCTCTTAACTTTTATCAAACAGTGTGTGGTCATATTTTTGAAAAATTTTGCTGGGTACTTGATAGGAGATGGACTGTTCTTTTCTTTTTATCTTTCTTTAAAGATGTTATTTATCTTTGCCTTATATTTTAGCTTCTAAGAATATATCTCAGTCCAATCATTGTATCTTATTCTGAACAATTCCTATGATTTCTTGTTAGTGTTTTCTTTCCTTTTCCAAACAAGTTGTGTTTTCTATGTCCATGCACTAATTTGTTTTGTGGATTCCAGAAAATTCTCACTCTTCATTTTCTCTTGGTTTCTCTTGTTTCATTCTGAATTATTGTTTTCAAATCTGTATTCCAGACCACTACTTTTGTTTTCATTTGTATCTAATTGGCTATTTAACTCACTCACTGTTGGAATTATTTTATTTCTTAAAATTCTATATTGTTCTCTTAAAATTTCTATGACCTTATTTTTTTCTTTGAGTCTCTGGGTCCTTTATTTGATTCCATCTTTTCTATTTGCATACTTTTCAATTTTTTATCTGAAAATTATAACATTTGAAGACTTTTTTCCTAGTGACTCTCACTCATACTAACTTGTTTGTGTATTGGTGATTTAAAAAAAAATGTATCCCATATCTGGTAAGATATATTCTAAAAATGCTCAGCATCACCGGGCATGGCAGCACATGCTTATAATCCCAGAAACGTGGGTGGCTGAGCCAGGAGAATCCTAAGTTCAAAACCAGCCTCACCAATTTAGTGAGGCCCTAAGCAACTTAGCAAGACCCTGTCTCAAAATAAAAATTAAGTAAATAGTCTGGGGATGTAGCTCAGAGGTTAAGCACCCTGGGTTAAATCCCTAGTACCAAAACAAAAACCACCAACAACAATAAAACTGGGCACCTAGATTGGTCATTCTATTCAAAGGACAATTTGTATGTGCTTCTGTCTTGGCTCAATTCATGGTTCTGACCTGAAAACTCAGAGGTTTTTAAGGACTGTAACCTAACAAGAGAGTTCCCAGTCTTCTCCCTTCCTGCTCCCTCAGTTTTCTGTGGCCCCATTTCAAGGAGGCTATTTGTCTTAATCATGAATATGGTTACAGATACATAATGAAGCAAGGGGAGGACTGCACCTGGAAATTAGGAGACTGAAGTACCTGCAAGTACTTGTGATTAAAAACTAACAGCACATAAAAACCCCATATAGGGAGGAGCAGCAGAGACCCTAAGTCATGAAGCCCTGGTCACTGACCCAATGAAGGTATCCCAACCAGTCGAGGTACAAAAGGTAGTAGAGGAAAAAAATTTATAAATTTGAATTAAGGCTTCATGACTAATTACAGAAATAAACATTATGGTAGCTACCATTACCTTTTTTTTCCTTGCGTGATCCAATGTATATTTTCTGAATTTCCCTTGCCTATTTGTGTTGCTTTTGGTTAATTTTACTCTTAGTCCATGACTTAGTGAATGTTAAACTGGGGTGTAACTGAATTGGAGAATGAACAATGAATGCAATCACTAATCAGACTTTGGGTCTGTTTTGTCAGGGACATTGTGAGCATATTTTTGTTTGCATGAGGGAATAGTCTCATGTTAGGAAAATTTTTAATGTAAATGTTATAAGAACAATATGGATGCTGTTGTCACAGAGATGGACTGCCAAGGAAATTGGATTACTTGTGTCAACATCCATTCTTAGAATTTTCTGGTAGACTATAGAATATTACATAACATTATGTGCTCAGAATTGCTTGTAGCTAGTGTTCCCTGCAGTTAGTAAACAGATAAACTCATATGAGACTGAATGAGAATTGAGTCACAAGAGGAGAGAGGCAGAATGTAGGACGCCCATTTTGCTGACAAATTACATTAGTAAATTAAGACAGGTTTCTAAAATAACTGTAACAGTGGCATTCTGACCATGTCAGTGACAGAAACTTAATTCTCTGCCAGTTTTACGTTGTAATTTGGGAAATTATTTCTGAAAACCTAGTCTAAACACTGTTCCTTCTGCTATTCTACCAGTTCTGTGAGCTATCTAGGTAGCCTTTAATAATTCCTTTTTATCTAAACTCTAGCAGATTATATTGTTTGAAATAAAAAATTCTAGCCAATATTGTGTATCAGAGTGCACCCACATGCTGGCAGATACTCTATCCAATATTCAAGAGACTAAGCTTGAGCTCTAAAAATAAGACTTCTTTCATGTACTTGAGAACCTTGCTTTAGAAGTAATCAGTTATTGAGTGCTAGGCTATGACTAGTAATAAAGTAAATAGTAACCCCATGCAGTGTGGAGAAGCAAAATAGTCCAGGCATTGACCTTGAGCAGGGCAAATGCATACATACATATACCCATGTGTGCATTTTATAGTACATGTTATTGTTTTTAATAAATTGGAAATTTAAAATTTTATGAATATTACATAATATAAAAATGGGATGTTTTATAATTTTCACTCATATTTCATTTGTGATATAATGAAAATTTTATTTTGTAAAATATTCTTCTGCAGCACCAATATGCATGTATTACCAATATTAAAAAATCTTTTTAATTTTATTGGAGTTGTTACACAATCATAAATAAATGCATATGTAGTAACAATGATATGCCCCTGATCCTAATCCAGAATCACCCCATCACCCACAGCCCAGTCTCTTGATTCTTCTATAATTCCCCCTATAATAGATATAAAAACTCTCTTTCTATATATATACACATATATATATATAAATAATTGGGCATATATATGATTGTGCATTCTTCTGAATTAAATGATTGCATAAGTACCATTTGGCTTCTCAGGGAAGTAAAGAGAACATTACATAACATAGTTGATTTCCCCCAAGATCCCTCCTTATTCTCTCTCTCCGTCTTCCTCCCGCTTCCTCCCTACATATCTATGGCTCCCTTAGATTATGCATTGCTTCAACTTTAAAGAGTCTAGTACATGAGCCTGGGTTTTGCTCTAACCTCCGTAAAGGAGGGAAAACATTTGACCCTTGAGTCTCTGGGTTTCTCTCAGCATAATTTATTCCATTTCTATCCATTTACCTACAAAGGTCATAATATCTTTATTTCTAATAGCTGAGTAGAACTCCATAGTATATGTATGTACCCCACAGGTTTTTGGATCCATTCATCTAGTGATGGGCATGTGGATTGATTTCATAATTTAGCTATTGTAAATTGAGCTCCTATGAACACTGACTTTGCTGTGTCACTGTAATGTGCTAATTTTTGGTCTTCTGGGAAAATACCCAGAACAGGGATAGCTGGGTCATACGGTACATCCATCCCTAATTTTTTGAGGAGTCTCCACACTGCTTTCCAGAGTGGCTGTAAAAGTCTGCAGGTCCACCAACAGTGTTCTAGTGTTCATATCTCTCCAAAACTTCTGAAGCATCTGTTACTGTTTATATTCTTCAACTTTGCCAATCTGACTGGAGTGAGGTAAAATCTTAATGTTGATTTGATTTGCATTTCTGATTGCTAGTGATTTAGAACACTTTCTCATGTATTCATTGGCTTGCATAATTTCCTCTGAGAAGTTTCTGTTCAGCTCTCTGGCCCATTTATTGATTGGATTATTTGTGTTTTTGATATGAGTTTTTTGAGTTCTTTGTAAATTTTGGATATTAGTCCCTGGTTGGAGGAATCATGGGCCATGATTATCTCCCATTCTGCAGGTTCTGTCTTGACAATTTTGACCAATTGTCAAGCATTTGACAATTGGCTGAGCAAAAAACTTTTAGTTTAATGGGATCCCACTCATTGATTCTTAACTTTAACAAGACTCCCGAAGTGAAAGAATTAAAGTCATTGCATGCTCCCATATGCTGGAGTGTTGGTCCTAATTTTTCTTCTATGACTTTTATGGTTGCTGGTTTAATGCCTAGTTCATTGATCCATTACAATTTGAATTTTGTGCAGGGTGAGAAATAGGATTTAATTTCAACTTCCTGCAAGTGGCTGTCCAGTTTATCCACCACCATTTGGTGAGAAGGCTTTTATTCCTCCATGTTATTTTTTGACCCCCCTTTTGTCAAAGATCAGATGCTTAAAGATTTGTGGGTTTGACTCAGAGTTTTCTATTCTATTGGTCCTCATTCCTATTTTGATACCAGTACCATGCAGTTTTTGTCACTACAGCTCTATAGTATAATTTTAGATCTGGTATTAAGAAACCATGTGTTTTGTCTTTCTTGGTTAGTAATGTTTTCAGTATTCCGGGTTTCTTTCTCCAAATGAATTTGAGACTTGCTTTTTCTGTATTTGTAAAGAATTACATTGATACCTTGATGGGTATTGCATTGAATCTGTATAGCACTTTAGGCAAAATGGCCATTTTAATTCTGCCTAACCAAGAGCATGGAACATCTTTCCATCTTCTCAGTTCTACTTTGATTTCTTCCTTCAGTATTTGATAATTTTCATTGTAGAGGACTTTGACTTCCCTCGTTAGATTGATTCCCAAGTATTTTATTCTTTTTGAGGATATTGTGAATGGGATGAATTTCCTGATTTCCTCTTCTGCCCTATTTTTGTTAGCGTATCAGAATGCTATTGATTTATGGGTTTTGATCTTTTATCCTGCCACTTTGCTAATCTGTTTAGAAGCTCAAGCAGTTTTCTGGGGAGTTTTTGGGTCTTCTAGATATAGGATCATATGATTAGCAAAAAGGGTTAGTTTGACTTGTTCTCCACCTATTCTTTACTTCTCCCTTTGATTTCCTTCTCTTGCCTGATTGCTCCAGCTAGGGTCTTGAGGCCTATATTAAATAAAAGTGGTGAGAGCAGACAGCCTTGTTTTATTCCTGAGTTTAGTCGAAATGCTTTCAGCTTCTCTTCTATACTAGCTGTGGGTTGGTCATATACGGCCTATACATATTTATGATAAATTTCTTTGATCCCTATGTTCTTCAGAGTTTTGAGCATAAATGGGTGCTTGGTTTTATTGAAGACTTTTCTGCATCAATTGAGATGATCATATGGTTTTTGTCTTAACTCTTTTTAAGCAATGAATCACATTTATTGATTTGCATATGTTGAACCAGCCTTGCATCCCTGGAATGAAACCCATTGGATCATGCTGAATTACGTTCTTGATGTGTTCTTGAATGCTTTTCTAGAACTTTATTAAGGACTTTTGTATCTATGTTCATCAGGGATATTCTGTAGCCTTTTTTTTTATTTGTCTTTGTTGGGTTTTGTTTGCCTCATAAAAAGTGTTTGGGAGAGTTCCCTACTTTTCAATTTCTTGGAATTGATTAATAAAGAGAGGTGTTAGCTTCTACTTATTGGTGTGATAAAACTCAGCAGGGAATCCATCAGGTCCTGGGCTTTTCTTCTTTGGAACACTGAATTCCTGTATGATATCAGTGCCTGTTTTGGGCTGTTTAGGCTTACAATATCATCCTATGTCATTTTGGGAATGTTCTATGCATCTAGAAATTTGTCCATGTCTTCCTGATTATCTAATTTAGAGGAGTATAGTTTTTCAAAATAGATTCTGGTAATTTGTTTTATTTAAATGGGGTCAGTGGTGATTACTCCCATTTCATTGGTGATTTTGTTGATTTGTTTCATTTCCTTCCTTTTAGTGAGAATGGTTAGGGGTCCATCAATTTTATTTAGTTTTTTGAAGATCTAGCTCTTTGTTTCATTGATTCTTGTTTTCTTTCTTTTTTTTTTTTTGTTATCAATTTCTTTGATTTCAGCTGTGATTTTGATTATTTCCTGCCTTCTACTAGCTTTGGGATTAAATTGTTCTTCCTTTTGTAGGGATTTGAGGTGGAGCATAAGCTTATTTATTCAGTATCTCTCCTAATTTTTTTTAATTAAGGAGTTGAGTTGTTGTACAATCATAAATTAGTATAAAGTAACAAAATGATATGCATTTGATCCTATTCATTCTTCTGATTTTTAATGTAGGACCTCAGTGCTATCAAATTTGCCCTGTAAGAATGCTTTCATAACTGTCCCAGAGGTTTCGATATGTTGTGTCTTGATTCTCATTCACTTCCAAGAAATTTCTTGATTTCTGTCCTCATGTCATCTTGGATCCATTCTTCATTTAATAGGCTATTATTCAATCTCCATGTACACATGTATTTTCTGTTATAACTTTTGCTGTTAATTGCTAGGATCATGGTGTCATGGTCTGATAGGATTCATGGGATAATATCTTTTTGTATATTTGCTGAGATTTCCTTTATGAACTAGAACATGATCTTTTTGGAGAAGGATCCATATGCTTCTGATAAGGTAAACTCTGACAATTTGGGGTGGAATATTCTATAGATGTCTGTTAAGTCCATTTGATTTATGGATTTGTTTAGGCTGGAGATTTCTTTATTTTGATGATCTATCTATTGGTGATAGAGGAGTATTAAAGTCTCCCAGTATTATTGTGTTGGGGTCCATAGTGTTTTTATGCCATTGAGTATTTTTTTCCACATGCTTGGGAGTATTGGTGTTTGAAGTACAGATATTTACTCTGGTTCTGCCTTTTTGATGTATTTTTCCCTTTACTGTGATGTAGTGGCCATCTTTATCTCTTCTGATTGAATTGTGATAAAGTCTACTTTGGTAGACATAAGTATTGTAATACCAGCTTGCTTTCTTTGGACATATGCCTGATATATTTTTTTCCCCATCCTTTAACCTTCAGTATGTGGATGTCTTTGGCTGTAAGATGAGTCTCCTGTAAACAGCACATTGTTGGATTTTGTTTTTGATACAATCTAATCTGTGTCTTTTGAATGGTGACTTGAGACCATTCACATTCAGTATTAGGATAGTTGTGTTTGTGGTTCATAGAAATCATGTGATTTCTGTGCTTTTATGGTTGTCCTTTGACAGCATGTACTTTTATTGAAATTCCTGTTTGTGGATTTTGAGGATTATTTGTTCTTCTACCTGGAGTTCATCTTTGAGAATTCCTTGCTATGTTGGTTTTCTGTTGATGAATACTGTGAGTTTGATAATATCATGAAATGTCTTTATTTCCCCATTGAATTTGAAGCTGAGTTTTTCTGGGTATATTATTCTTGGGTGCAGATTGTAGTCATTCAGAGATAGAAACCTCTCTTTCCAGGATCTTCTTGCTTCTGAGGTCAGAGCTGAAAAATTAGAGGTGGTCCTTATTGGTTTGCCTCTGAATGTGATTTGGCATTTCTCTCTTGCTGATTTTAATCTTTCCTTGATTTCCCTGGTATACATTTTGAATATTATGTGTCTCAGTGAACTTCTCATTTGATTATGCCTATTGGGTGCCCTATATGCTTCCTGGATGAGCATATCTGACTCTGTTCTAATATGGGAAATATTTTATTTTGTTGAGAATGTTCTTTATGCCATTCAATTGCATTTTGATTTCTTCTTGTATCCCAATTACTCTTCGATTTTTTTTTTTCTGATTTTTGTCCCAGACATTTTGACATTTTGAAAATTCTGTTCATGCTCTGAGGTGTTATTTATTTTTTGGTCATCCATATGCTCAAAATTTCTTAGCCTATCCTGAAGGTCTGTTTTCTATAGAAGTTAGTCTATTTTTAAATTCTTCCATTGTTCCTCTAATGTGGTGGACTGAAGAATTTAGTTCCATTATTTCCTTTTTCAGTATGTCTATTTTTTTGCTGGCGCAGGACCAGAGGCCTGGGCCCATGTGGCAGCTGGTTGGCTCCTGACTGAGGTCCTAACATGGATGTCCTGGATGCCTGCCACCCTGAGACCAGACGCCTGGGCCCATGTGGTGGCTGGGTAGCTCCAGGCAGGAGTCCTCCTCAATCTATTATTTGACATTTAAGATTTTTGAAACTTAAAAACACTTCTTTGAGTTTCTCAGTTTGCATTTGCATATGTTTATATGTATCTATAATTATTTCCCTAGGATAAACCCTTAGGGTTTCCTGGATTGGAAGATTTTAAATATTTTTTATTTTTAAAAACATTGCATATTGGGGCTCAAAATGTGACTCAGTGGTAGAGTGCTTGCTTGGCATGCACAAGGACCTAGGTTCATTCCCCAGAACCATATATACAACTAAGTGGAGGAAAACAAAAACCAGATGGAAAAATAAAAAACATATTGGGGGCTGAAGTGGTATCTCAGGGATTAGAGTGCTTGCTTGGCATGCATGAGAACCTGGGTTTGAACCTCAGCACTACATAGACATCTAAGTGTCAGATAAACAAAAACTGGATGAAAAAGTAAATAAAATTATTCCTTTCTCTCTCTGTTTATCCCTCTCTGTCTTAAAAAACAATTGTTGCTTCTTTAAAACAAAATAAAAAAAGAATAAAAAAACTCTCATTATTTCTCTGAAAAAAGTTTACATATTAATAAATTGCCTTTCAGAGAAGTTGTGGTTATTTTTTAAGACATCTATTAATGTATAGGGGTTCTCATCTTGCACCCTTGACACAGTGGATTTTATTTTTTAAAATTGCCAATTTATTGGTGAAAAAGTTCACCTAATTTTTAAATATTTTTTAATTACTGTGAAATTAATGTTTTTCTTTGTTAAATTGCTTCATCATGAATATAATGATTTATATTATCCCCCAAATTCATGCTATGGAGACTTAATTCCTAGTGGAACAATGTTGGAAGATAGGGCCTTGTGGGAAGTGTTTAGATCACAAAGTCTCTTCCCTCAAGAATGGATTGATTCCATTATAAAAGGTGTGACAGGGGGAGTTTGATCCCTTACTGGTGCTCCCATCCTTTCATATGAGAGCACAGTGTTCCCTTCCTCTGGAGGAAGCAGCAAGAGGCCACCATCTTGGAAGCAGAGTGACAAGATCCTTGGCAGCTGGTATCTTCATCTTGTACTCCCACTCTTCAGACTTATGAAAAATTTCTATTCCATATAAATTACCTAGCCTCTGGTATTGTTATAGTAGGAAAAATTGACTAAGGAAATGTCTTTTGCTAATATTGGCCTGTGATTTTAAAACATTTTTAAAAAGATAATCACTTCTTTCATAGAGTGGAAAATTCTAGCTTTTTCACTTACTAATTGTACATTAATTATTAGTTTTGATTTCCTTATCTTTAAAATAATAATGCCTAAACAACAATATTATTGTGAAGATTGAGGCAATATATTTAAATTTCCCGTCGGAAGTTCTCATATAACTATTCAAGTGATGTTTCCTTTTACTTTGCTTCCAAATATTACATGTCTATACCTACATATTTGAAAAATTGCAGATTTGGGGGCCTATAGAGTTGGGAGCTGGTGAGAGTAAGAGATGAAAGAAGACTCAAAAGGAATTTAGGAGAAAGTCCTGTTATGATTGAAATTAAATGGCTACTATCCTACCAACTGTTTAGATCAATCAAATGAGGCTTTAACCCAGTACCCCATTTTTCTAGTCATGTATTCTCTAGATGGGGATCCACTTTATATTCCTTCTATCATGGAGAAATAACTTTGTACATGGGAAACATTAACATTAGGATGCTTACCTACATCTTTGTGCATAGAACCATAAATTTTATGATTGGAAGGAATCTTAGTCATGATAAAATGTGATTTTTGGCAGGAAAAGGCATTATTCATCATTTTATAGATGAAGTGGTGGCAGAGATTAAATGTCTACAGACTCTATGACCCTTGTATAGTCAGCATGTCAGAAAGTCTCATGTCACATAAAATACATACAGTGAACTCATGGGATGTGAGTGGTATAAACAGACTGGGGGACGGATACTGTCATTATTTGCTTTTAGCATATTGACATGTATTTGTTTACCCAGATAAATAGATTTATGAGTTGTGTTATGTATTTTCCATTTAACTCATCTTTTTTCTCCAATCAGGGTCACCTGGGTTATGTTTAAGAAATGAACAGTTTCAAAATTTCAATGGCTTACTATGTACTTATTTTTTATTCATAATATATATTAAAGTAGAAGGTTCTTATCTTTGTATTTTCATCCCTGAATTTGGCAATGGGAGACTAGTCTCTGCATAAACTTCCAGAATTTCTGAGGCATGGAAAGAGAAGGAGAGAGAGAGAGAGAAAAAAAAAAGGGAAAACGAGAAGGGCAAGGACTGGGGAGGGGGAATCAGGCAATGCAGGTCTTTCAGACTGTCTTTGAGTAGGAGGATTTTTGCAATCTATGTAATAACAACAGTACACAGTTATCAGCTTTCACTTCTGAAACCCCAATGGGCTTCTATTCTTTTTTTTTCTTGATTGATTGCTATCAGGGATAAATAGCAAGTCTATCTGCTCTTGGAATGACTGTCATTTTTTATTGTACTTTATCAAAGAGCCTATTATTTACCTCCTCTAACTTGGTTCTAGCCATTCTCCTAAATTACAGGAGAATTTCAGAATTACTCTGCACAACAAGAAACATCTTTTTAATATAGCATCAGAATGGATTCATACAGAAGGGAGTCCAGCAGAAGCCAGGTAGTCAGGATAATTTAGGAAACAACAGTAATAGAAATGGCAAAAAAGTGAAAGTTGGTATAACCCTGGGGTTTAGTTTAGTGTCTGTCAGCAGACACTATTAAGCAGACTAAGAGTTTGTGCAAGACTACTGAGAATAAACAAAAAGCCTGAGGAGAAAATGTTTAAAAAGGAAATTAAGAATAAGAGCAGTTGCTAAAAACTGAGTGACTGGGTGGCACACACATATAAAATTTTACTCCATACGAGGACCCCTCAAGTAGGTCTTTCCAGTCTTCAGATGAGTGAATTGACACCCGGTATTAGTTGACTAGTAAATAATCGTACTACTATGCTAATCCAGGTCATTTTGCATCTGTGGCCCATTGTTTTTCTAATTTTTAATGAGAAATATTATTTTATCTAGGCCATTTCATCTTACCTAAAGATTTAGCAATGTCTTAACTTGTGAACAATTTATTGTCAAGAATAAGATCATGATACTTCATCATTTTATAATCAGATTTTTCGATATGTTCAGACTATTTTCAAGCAAATAACATTTTTGTGCAAAGAAATGCTTATTTCAAGGATAATCCCATCACACTGAATTAGTTTTGTGAGGCACTGGAGGGAAGAAGAGCAATTATACTTATCAATGAAAACTAGCATCAAGTCTATGTAGAAAGTGAGTGTATAACATTTTTGATTTCCACTAGATGGTACTATTGAGTTCAAGATTCAACCTGCTACTTATTTTCATGCAGGAATTTGACTAATTATAGAAAACTTCTATATTGTGTCACTTTCCCCATCCATATTAGCATTTCAAATATATCCAATTTATTTTTATTTATTTTACTAGTAAAATAATCAAAATTTAGAACCTCTGGAAACATGAAAACACTGCAAACTTTTTTTTTTTTTAAGGAGGGAGAGGGAGTGTGTGAGAGAATCAATTTTAGTTTAAATCTGATTTTTGTTCTGACACCCAGTTGTGTATGTGGTGATAGGGTTTGACTAGGGTCCTCACCATGCCAGGCAAGCACTCTAACCGCTGAGCCACCACTGTAGCTCCACTGTTAACTTCTTAAGGATCTGGCATATCTATTTTTAAAAAATAATAGTCATATAAATGATCTTTTATGAAAACCAGATTTTTCTAGTCATTTTTCATGTGTTTTAAGTTACGACTTTTTAGGCAAAACTTTGGTTTTATTTTCAGACTATTCAAAAAGTAGGATAAAATGATGAAGCTCAAGTTTTTCAAACATTTTATTGGGAAAGATAACATTTTGAGTGGATACGTTTAAATGTAAAAATAGACTACCTGTGAGCTCACTTTGTGTCAATTTCCATGAGTCACTATACCAAAATTCTAAAATATAAATAACCCTTCTTTCATGTTTCAATTTGTGAATGATGAATATAACATATAAGTAATTTCTCTGATTCTGTGAATGTGTTATAGCAGAATAATAAAGAAAAAACAGTGCAGTCTATTTGTACTTGAGGCACACACCTGGAAGGTATCCTAGGAATTATCTAATTTATCTCCATTGTTGTATTAATGAAGAAACTCAGAACTGGGACCACATTTTAAACTGCATGAACATGGCTTTTCTTAAGTCTTTGTGGAATACTCTCTTACTGTTAACCAATACTTGCTTACAGAGTGCCCAGAAGCAGAAGCAGATCGCAAGTAAAGAATCTGGGCCGTCAGTCAGTAGTTGTAGACAACCACTACTATCTGCAATAGAAATTACACAGTTAAAAGTAACATGAATGACGTTAGCATGGTAAATACAAAAATACGTCCCTTGAATTAGATTATATAATAAAAGGCACAGACCCTAGAATCAGATCAAACTGAATATTGAATGACAGCTCTCTTGCTTACAACCTGTGTGAACTTGGTCCGGTATCTACACATCACTGGTGCCCAGACTTCTCATTTATAAAATGGAATTAAGCTGCCAGACGCTATGACTACATCTGTAATTGCAGATACTTAGGAGGTTGAAGCACAAAGATAGCTTGAGCCAAGGAGTTGAAGACTAGTTTGGATGATATTGTGAGACCCACATAGTAAGTTCTCAATAGTTACCCCTTTGCCTCATTAAGAAATTATTTTTTAAATGGGAGAGACCTTTTTTTTTTTTTTTTTTTGAGAGAGAGGGACAATAAGAGAGAATCAGTTTTATCCAGTGTTCCATGTGGCTTTTGTTGCTCCAAGACCTCGTTGTGTATGCGATGCTGGGGTTGGAATCCAGGTCCTTGCGCGTGCCGGGCAAGCACTGTAATCACTGAGGCACTGCTCCAGCCCCAGAAAATATCTTTTAAAGCTTCACTTAAGACATGGATCAGCAATGTATGATGGCACGAGTCTGTCCATATGGGAGCTAAGTTGAATTCTAATCCTTCTAATGATCATTTTTTGATGAATTCTTTGGCTCCAGATTGGCAAAGCCCATTTGAGTGATTGCATAGACCTTGCTAGATCAAGCTAATACAAACCCACAGACTACAGAAATCAAAAATTAGATGCAGAGAAGTCAGACAGCACAAATGCACTATTTTTTTTTTTTTAAGAGAGAGGGACAGTGAGAGAGACAGAGAAAGAGAGAAACAACTTTATTGAGTTTTTCACATGGCCTTAGCTGCTCCAACACTTAGTTGTGTACGTGGTGCTGGGGTTTGAACCCGGGTCCTCGTGCTTGCCAGGCAAGCGCCGAAACCGCTGAGCCACCGCTCCAGCCCACAAATGCACTATTTACAGAGGTTGTGTAACTGTTCTAGGCCTAAAGAGACCTTGACTGGACCTACCACAGTACCACCAGGTAGGATTACACATTGTACTCATTTTCATTATGCTCCATTACTTTTCTGTTCCCCAGGATTTATAGGAACATTATGTTACAGGTTGTAGACCTGTATATATTCTAAAACTGGGAGCATTCATTTCACTTATAGTCCAGCAGATGTCAGTCATTCTCTTTAGTCAACATTTATTCTCACCTGCCTATGACCAGCTGAAGAGAAATTACCTTTTATGTCCAATAACCTTTAGTTATTGTTGATCTGTCACAATAGTAGTGCTCCCCATTAACCTCTCAGGAACTTGAGGCATTTTGCATTCAAGCAATGATGAATTTTATTTTCATATTTAATTTTTCAGAAAAATCTCCATTTCAGTTTCCAAAATGTGTAACTAGGAAATGAGAAAATAAGGAAGACATGCAGGGAATTGAAATGTGTATTTGTGCTAAAATAATTTGTGTAGTTTCTAAAAGTAAGGAATTAACCTCTTTAAAAGAAAATACAGGAGTGCAAAAGTAAATGTATTTTTAGATGGTTCACAGAATATCTTTGTATTTTAAGTCTACTTTCTCCTTTTTATGGGGATCAGTAGTGTATCCTTAAAGAGTATTTCATTAAAAGAGAGCAATATTTACAGTCTTTTTTCTTTTTTGGCAAATCCTGAATTTATTGTGGGAAAATGGATAATTTCCTGTCAAGCTTTTTTGATTCCTGTACTTCAAATTAGTTTATAGAACCAGTTTGGCTAAATAATGTTTCAGTACTGATGTTTCTGTTCCTATGGTGGTTCTTCTTGATGGAAGAACGTTGAACTAGACACTTCTAGATCTCATGTAAAAGAGATCTCATCTTTACCTGCTTCATAGATCCTTACTGTTATTAGGCCATTTGCAGCCAGGCAAAATAAAAATTTCTCTTCATTTCATTGACAATTGTTTAAAATTACATAGTGTTTAAATTCAAAATAATTTACATGGTTTTTAATTACAAAAGTGATTTATAAGGAATGTTGCATTAAACAATAGTTATTCACCAGGAAACAAAGAAATAATCAGTGGGAAAAAAATGCCAAACTAGGGGTAACCAGGGAAAGAAGAAGCATAGTTGTGTACCAAACACCTGTTTAATAACTTTATAAAAATAGTAGTTTCATAGTTGGGTAGGAAAATATGCTATTAAATTCTGAAACGATTACATGCAAAGTTTTATAACATGTCAGTATCTAGAACTTTTTAATGCTAGACTTTCCCTCATGAACTTAGTAATATTTGTTACATTGTCAAAGAATACAATTAGAATTTACAAGGTAAAAAGAGAGTGGTATTCTTGTCCTTCATTTATTTGCACATGATCTACTTTAGAACTGACTAATTACTCAGTTATCTAGGCGATCAAGTACTTATTTTTTTCCAACTTGGAGGGTATGTAGGAAACTGAGAGGATAACAGAAAAGACAAGAGAACTTCAGAGACAGTAGTGATGGTCCAGGGACATGATGAAAACTGCAGGATGAAGCAAAGAAGGGAGCTGTATGTGTTCCCTGGATAGAAGTTGTGCTAATGAGCGGCTAGCATTTGAGAAACACTGATTGATGAGCTTTGCTGACAATTGTTATGCAGCAGTATTCCCATAAGAAGACACAACAGTTATCACAGTATTGGTGCCCAGTGAAATAAACACGCTGCTTTTTTGCATGAACCTGAATATTCAGTCTGAGATATAAGTAAATCCTCTCCTTCCTATTTTCCCATATCCCCAGTTTTAAAGAGTTGTCAGGTATTCAATCATTGTCATAGCTGTATGAGACTCTAAGTCCCCATAGTTTATTATATTTCGGCAGTGTTTTTGAGATACAATAACTTAGAGATCTCTTGACTCTTGGATTTACATTACAAATGCTAGTGTTATGAAAGTTTTGTTAAATTAGTCTACAACATGAAATATGGGCTTTTAGTATGTTGTATATAAATTTGAAATTGAAACACTGCCATGATCTTTGTTTAAAGAATTTAAAGCTTGTTTTTAAATATTAATAAGTTTTTCTTGCAAATGTTTTGCAAATACAGTTTATATTTCTGAGGACTGAGACTGTAGATTTGCTTAAAACAAGAATGGCAATCAGAAATTGGGTGTCTTCCAGGTTCAACATTTTTTAGTTTCCCTGTGCCACCATCAAGAGCTGAGCTGAGCTGCCAGTTGTTGGAGTAGTCAATTAAGACAACACACCCAAATGAAAGTAACAGTTCAGATTTGAATGGCTTCCTAAGGTAGTAGAGCAAGAGGAAAGCAAGAGGGAAATGTGCCAACTTCCACAATGTTCCATTTTTGCTCCCAGAAGAACACTGAGTAAGGATCAGGTGTAAGGGTGCACCTGGAGGGAATTGTCTTGCTACCACAAGAGGCCTGAGGAAAACCCTCCTGATTTTTCTTTTTGGGTGCAGAGATAGAGGGTAGGGGTTAGCAGGAGAGGGAAGGCCTGAGTATAGAGAAGTATGAGTGCTGAGTTAAAGTTAAGGAGGCTTCAGCAGAGAGCCCTGGATGATGAGTCTTCCAAATGGAGGCAACCAGGCTAGAAAAGCAGATATTCCTAAGAGAAGGCTGGAGGGAGTGAGAGCATGGAGAGCATGGTTCTCTGTCCTGGACTGTAACTCTCTACAGCGACCTAGTTCTGCACTAGGTCTGCTGTGGGGAGAGCAGCTTTCCCTGGGAGGCCTGCCGGGGAAAGCCTTGGTAGTTTGCTCATAATTGAGCTCGAAAGATCAGACATAGTTTGGATTTTGGCCAGGTGCTACACTTACCACCTTTTAATTTGGGGCTCACAATACTTCTTTTAGGGGTTATTGGAATTGCCTTTACCTGTATACTTGCCTAAGGACTTTTTTCTTTACATGGTGTATACCTGTAATTGCCATGTTGTTTGCTTTTAAAATACAGTGTAGGGCTGGAGCAGTGGCTCGGATTACAGCGCTTGCCTGGCATGCGCAAATATGTGGGTGCAAACCCTAGCACCACGTACACACTTCGTAAGTGTTAGAACAATGAAAGCCACATGAAAAACTAATTAAAATTGATTCTCTCTCACTGTCCCTCTTAAAAAAAAAAGTGTCACAATCTTATTCCTTTACTTTGAAATTAAGTACATATTTATGTCAAATCTAAACCACCCTAGGTAGCATTCAGGGCCTGTTTGACTCAGCTTAGTTTATACAATTCCATATTTGCTCTTCTGATTGTCCTAGGCCTAAGATGTTCTGTGTCTTTTATTCACGACTGTTCTTCCTCAGTTCATCTTTCTATCTGCTTAGACCATCTTTGCCTATCTGCTTTACAGGTTAATCTACCCTATTTTTTTTTTCTTCTCTTTTCTTGTGGTGCTGGGGATGGAATCTAGGGCCTTCCGTCTGGCAGGTGAGCACTCTCCCGTTGAGCTATGTCCCCAGCCCCTCTGTTTCTAAGACATCTTATCCATGAAGTAATTGACTGGCTCCTCACTCTGATTCTTTGTTTTTCCTGCTGTTCCATGAATTCTTCAGCCTCTGCTTGCCTCGCATGTCTCTACCACATTACTGAACATTTATTTATTAAACAGCTCTGAATTCTCCAGCTGCTTACTTTTTACAGATGTTATAGTCCCACCTAAATTTCCAGTATTATATTTCCATCTTGGCCATTATATCCATGTCTCTCCTTGGTGGCAGGCACTGCTTGGTATTTTCATTTACATTATTTAATTTAATCTTCCAAAGGCCTGCATGTCATGATTTTATGCAACATTAAACTTAATCTCAGAAAGTTCGGGTAGTTTTGTCATGTGTAGAAGGCCACAGAGGCAGTTGTGAGCTCTTTCTAGTTCCAATGTCTACGCTTTTTTCTTCTGTAAGATGCAGCCAATGCACAAGAAGCACAGTTGTGGTAGAATAAATGGAGGAGTGATGCTAATTTGCTTACATATTCTCTACTTTGAGAAGCAGATGTCTATTCACTTTCATTGATAAAGTTATTTCTGAGGTTTTATTTAAAAAATTGATGCTTGGTGTTAACATGGTGATATCAGAGTCGTAGGCCTTGGTTTGTACTCCAAGGTCTTTGTTTCATCCAAGCTGTCAAGCTGTGCCTTTTTTTTTTTTTGATACTGATTTCCTCATTTGTCAGATGATTTCTGAAGTTCATTTCAGAGTTGAAATTCTGTTATTCATTTTTAAGTATGGATGTGTTTTATAAAAATAAAATGTGTTCAATCCTCCTTCCCCAATACAATATCTATATCTCTGTTCCATTACGGTATTGTCCTTCAATTGGAGAGATTTCCAGTGGAGAATTAGAATCTGTCTCTCTCTGTCTCTTTCTCTCTCTCATATACACACACACACACACATACATACACACACACACACATAAAAACACAGAGTTTTCCAGCACATGACTTTAAAATATCATATTGTTACCCCTGAATTTTTTAAAGGTGTCAATAAAGTATTAATGTTTTTATGTAAGCATCTAACCGAAGTATCATTATTTGTTTAGTATCATTCTTAATATCATGATTTCTGTAATTTCTGGAGTCAAACAATTTTGAGGGAGCCTCCAATTTCTTCTAGATTTGGACATTTTTTTTAAAAAGAGGGAGGGGGAGAGAGAAAGAGAATCAGTTTTATTTAGTTTCTCCTGTGGCCTTTGTTGCTCCGACACTTTGCTGTGTGCATGGGGCTGGGGTTCAAGCTCAGGTCCTTGTGCATGCCAGGCAAGCGCCGTAACCGCTGAGCCACTGCTCCCATACATCTGGACATTTTTAGTGGACATGTTTTTATACATCAATATTGTCATTGCCCTTGCCACTCAAAATGTATTAAAACATCTTTATAACAGATTTCATAGGAAAATTCTCAAGCACATAATTCAGTAGAAGTAGAAATAAGAACAAATATACTGTCCTTTTTCCCCAGTTCAACAAGAGGAGAAAAAGAAATGGAAATTTACTAATTCTGGTCCTATATGAGCAATACCACTCTATTTGATTTGTATTTGAACTTCAAAAGCAGGCATATGTGAAAAGTCAAAGGAAAATTAGTGTACTTATTAGGATGTATTTCTCACTATATGTTCAGTATATGTTTTAAAACAGTGATTTTTTTCCACTATTGTTTTTTGGTCTTGAAAAGGGAAATGATGCAGGATGAGTGGTGAGAACAGTTAAAGGAAACAATAGTAATGAGTCACAGTGTGAGTCTGTGTTTCAGAGATTCCCATGTTTAGCAAAAATGCTTGCAGAGGATAATGAGGGAAAAAAAAGCATGCTGCTTTCAAAAATATTGTAGTAGCCAAGAAGAAAGTTCAAATTTTAAAAAGCAAAATGAATGTCCACGTCATCACATACTGCCCATTTCCTTGAATTATGGTCGTGTGAAATTGATTTCTCTGTAGATTGGATTCACTGGCAGTTTCCTTTCCTACAAGGTCCCACAGTTCCTTTTCCTTTCTTTAAAGAGCAAAAGTGCCCCTCGGATTTATTACAAACCGTAATGTCCATCCTCGCCACAGGAACTGATCTGATATGGTATTTGCTTTGCTGAACAGAGGTGGGCTTTGGGGACCTCCCCGCTTCTTTTGGGACATGCACATTTCTGATAAGAGAGGCAGCTACTGGTTTAAAACAATGTAGCTCGAGTTTACACTGGCAAGTGGCTTTTCCTTATTGGTGTGGAAACCCAGCTGTACCCTCTGTTTACCAGTGTTCTCTGCATCAAATCTCTCAAGTTGTGATCTAGCTAACAGGCATTTCTTCTGATGATAAAGTAGAAACTTCCCTGGACTATAAAAAGAAACAGATTTTCTTCTTGGGAACCTGAACCTTGACAAATAGATTTCCTTTCTCAGTGGCTATCCTTCACTCCTTTCTGCATATGGATCTTGTTAGGACAAAGCAGAACTTTAGAGACATTTACTTTATAATAAATATGGTAACCACTGTGCTAAATAATAGTTTGAAAGAAATCTCATTTTTTAGTGATTTCATTTCTTAGTGATTTCAAAGACTTACAGGAAAACTACCTGTGTTGGTTAAATCTTCCATTAAGCATATAGATGTACCCAACTGTTTTCCCATTAATATGCTCCTGTGTTCTTACAAAGCTCCTTAATTCTTTTTAGTAAAGAGAAACAACCCTAGTTTTCACTGTAAGTATCTTATTGTTTGTAAGTCTACCCCAACATTAGCAGAGATTCAGTCAAAAGTACAAATGCAAGACTCTATAATGCCTAAATATCTAGCAATTTTAGACCAAGAGAACAGAAAATAGCACATACTTTTACTTACTTTGCTATCTTAACAAATTTACCTTCATTATGACTTGGAAGTGCTGATTTGGATTTAAACTTCTTGGACTATCATATCATAAATTCTGGGTTGGGAAGTGATGGTAGAGGTTAAGAGCTGGCTTCTGGCTTGCCCTTTTCCCTTCCCACCATGAGAGGCCTTGGATGCATAAATGTGGACACTCAAGCCCAGTTATATTTGTAAGCTCCATTCATATCTCCCTATCCACCCAACAGCTGCCCCTTGATCAATGGTAGGACCTATAAGTGTCGACACCTTGGTCCATAAGTCCTTGTGCAGAAAAGGTCCAAAAATCTGGGAAACAGACTTGAAGCCATTAGAACAGGGAATTGTGGACTAGTGTATATGAAGGGTAGACTTGGAAAAGGGGTAATATCCCCTTGGCTCCATGTGCTCCTCAGTTTTTGTGAGGACATACCCAGGCAAACACAGGGTGAAAAGGAAATGGTACTAGTTACTTGAATCATGGTTATAGGAATTTTATGAACTTCTATATTGATAATAGGAATATATAATAAGCAACAGCCATAAGGAATTGCTTAAGCTTTATTTAATTTGAGAGTCTAATTAGAATAGATAAGGCTATTCACACAACATTATAGAGGACAATATCCTGTCATTTATCAGTCCCATCTGAATAACATATCCAACTATTCAATCCATTTCTATTGAGATGTGTATACAAATAAAATGACCTTTTAAAATATTGCCTCTATATCCTTAACAATTAAGTCATTTTCAGTGCAATTATTGAGAATCTGTATCTTGCTAGACATCATGCTGGGTGCTGGGCAATACATATATAACTACTGCCACAGACATAGATAAAACATGCATCCTATTTGTAAACTGTTCAGTAATGGAGAAGATAATTATGGTGGGACATGGTGAGTGGTATTTGAAGGGATTTAATAAATACCTACAGTTAGGGTAATACAATGCTCTGTGGATGGTCTCTAAGTTTAGAGATTCCTTTAATTCTTAATTCTCCTGTTTACTAACAATTATTTCTTCTCTTTTAGATGGAGTGTGATGAGAAAACACACACACACACACACACACACACGTATCTCCTTATTATGCGGCAAGCTCTTTGTATATATTACAACAAACTCATGAGATACTATATTAGGTATTGTTCAGAGGAAGAAACTGGAGCATGGACGAGTTCCTTAAGGTACTGAAGGTTATGTAGTTAGTGAAAATGAAACCAAGATGACAACCCAAGTAGTTTGATGCCAGCATTTGTAATTTAAACCTTTATTCTACACTTCCTTGTAGAGAAAAGTACATTTCCTGACACAGAGTAAGATGGTGGTACCCCATCATTGTAATTACTGTTAGTGACTATACCTAGATAAAGGGAAGGCAGGCAGGTAAGGAAAGGTTTGATATAAGCAGAGAGGAAGAACTTGAACTTGAAGGAGTCATGGGTAGATCAGGCAATTTCAGGCAAAGGAGCAGAGAAAAGGGCAGATAATACTGAAAGTACACTGGGACTACAGTAAGTGGTAAGGAGCTACAGGAAATGAGAACCAAAAGTGGAGCATCATATACACCAAACTAAGGAATTTGGTCTTTATTGATAAGAGATGGAGGGTGGGATAAGTTGACAAGCTTTAAATAGAAAATATCAAATGACTTCCTATTATTGAGACAATGTCACTAATAAGGGAAGATAGCATTAATGATCTACCACTCATGTACATGGGAATCACTTAATACTAAAATTTAAGGGTAGAAGTTACTATCTAGAAATTAATTGTTCTGTATAGAAAACAGAAAAAGGCTTCTGCTGATGTGGAAGTTGTATTTCCTTTGATCCAGTAGCTATAAAGAAAGTGCACTATGATTTTGTGGACTTAATGCACAGCTTCTTTTCATCAAAATATCCAAATTCCAGTGAAATCCCAATGATGAACTTCCATGTTGTGTCTATTTGTATTTGGATTTTTACCTTTTCCCATAAAGAAATACCTCAAAAATAAACTCCTTTTCACCATATACTTTTTTTTTTAAGGAGAGAGAGAGTCAGTGAGAGAGAATCAATTTTATTTAGCTTTTCATGTGGCTTTCATTGCATGACACTTGGTTGTATATGTGGTGCTGGGGTTTCAACCTGCATCCTGGTGCATGCCAGGCAAGCACCATAACTGCTGAGCCACTGCCCCAGCTCCACCATATTATTCTTTTAAACTTTTTTTTCTTTCAGTATTGGGGTTGAACCCAGAATGCACACTTGCTAAGCAAGCCCTACACCACTGAGCCCTTTTTAATTTTATTTTGAGATAGTGTCTCCCTAAGTTGCCCAGGTTGGCCTTGAATTTCCTGAGTAGCTAGTATTATAGGCATGTGCCACCACACTGGACTAAATTCCATGTAACTCCTAAAGTGGATTTGCTCTATGTATGCAAGAATGCAATTCTTTATATACCATCTTCCTCAACTATTTTTGGAAGTACTATTTTTGGAAGTACAAGTTAGTGTGCTAAGTTTTGTGGACGGGGAAAAGATATATAGATAAAAGGCTAAAGTTAATTAACCATTTCTTGCAATTATACAAATTTTATAATTCAAATGAACTCTGGGTACACATCTATACTTTTTTGTTAGCTCAGTCTCCTTCTTGTGATAATCTTGAAAAATCACTTCGCAGCCTTTCCAAGTATCTATTACTTCCCCCATCTCCCATGTCTAATGTAAAGCTAAACTGTTTATTTAACAATTGTGACTGGATTCAGTGGATTAGTATAACTGTGTAAAGCTGTTCCAACTATTTCCCTAAGGGCATATATCACAACATGAACTTTTTGGCAGTGTTGGTGTAGTGCTACTGTTTTTAAAGACCATGTTTTGATTTTTAGAATACAGTATTTCAAAGCTTTCTATTTGTCATAGTTTTAAAAACTTTAATCTGTTAGAACCCTCACTGAAATATAATAGATTAAAAATATAAATTTATGCAATAAAATATTAAATACATGAAGCTCTCATACATATATACACTATGCTTTTACACTGATGATGATAGCATTGGGGTGGAAAAATGGGTTCAGCAATGTGGATCGAACTGGCTTGTTAAGTGATTGGGTTGACTGATAATTCTTCACCAAGTCCATTATTTCTTTGATTGAATTTATTTAATTCATTATTGTAGTGTGAATTATAAGTATGTTGTCATACTTGATGTTCAAAGGACAAACAACAAGAGTTCAATTGTAAGCATCCTACACATTTTTCCTTCACCTTTATAATTTTCCTTCCACTTGACGGATTTCTGGGCATCTCTTACATTACAAGTGCTAGCGCTGTGACCCAAATCTAGTTATTACATGCAATAATTTCTTAGTGATACCCTTGGTGATCATATCTTCTTACTTTTCCAGCAAGATCAATTTTCTAAGCTTTTTTCCCAGGTACTATTAACTAAGTCTTATAGGTTTATGACTTATATGAAACTCAAGAAAGACTTAACCATTTTAGAGCATAGACACATCCAGTGACAGTGGTAGTGCAAATGATTGATGTGCTGCTAACTTCATCTGATACTTGGGTAATGGCGATAATTCTAATGTACCATTATTACTGTTGTTCATCGAGAACTTATGTTCTGGGTGCCATACAAGGTACTGTACATGGGTTATTTCGTTTACTCACCACCACAATCCTATGAAATAAGTACCGTAGCCATTGCCTTTTACAAATAAGAAAAATGAGGCTTAGGAAGATTAAATACCATGTTTAAGTCACATAGCCAATGAACTTCAGAGTTGGCATTTGAACCTGGACTCTTTTAATGAAGAGAAACTGTTCTTACCCACGAAGCTGAAATCCCATGCGTATGACTTGATGTTTTTGTCGTTGTCTCTACAAAGTATTTTTTACATAATATTTGTAGAGCACTTTCTATGTTATGGGCCCTGATCTGAACACTACAATGTATTGTTAAATCTGCCCAACTGATAAGCTATGTATGATTTTTACATATGAGGAAACTACCCAGAGGATTACTTGATTGATATCCCCTGATTACCTTGAAAGATGCTCACATGCTGTACAACCTATCATCACTGGTTTATATGCTTATATGTAGGGAAATTGATTAATAATGACTCTAGGTATCTAATTTCACATTATTCCTGCAGAGCAAAAATAGCCAGATTTTCATGTTTGGATGTTGGTTGATTATAACATGATATAAAACCCAAAGACCAAATGTGTAGTACATTAAGCATACATAAAAGGCAATGATGAACTTCTGTGGAGTCACTTCTTAATTTTGATTATTTAATTTAATAATCAAATTTTAAATAAATTTTAATTATTTATTTAATTTAAAGTCATGTCTTTGGTCAAAATCAGACTGAAAACTGTCATGACTGAGGCTTTAAAGGTTAATTTTATTTCAAGCTGTTTGTGAAATTTAGCAGACTTGAAGTTTTGTAATCCCTTAATTAGCTGATCAGATCCTTTCAGCAGAATATATTTCAGGGTTTCTGTGCACCAAAAAAAAAAAAAAGCAAAGCCTTATTAATTTTTGATAATCTTCAAATTAGGCTTACTCGTATGACTTAGTACTATAAACATAAGATATAATTTACACATACTTTCATTCTGGAAAGGAAACTTTAATCCTTTATTTTTATTGCCAGTGTGATTTGTTCTCCCTGAAACATGTTGTATCCATATATATATTTTTCTTGACTGTCAAAAAACCCCACAAATGCCATAAAGTCATATGAAAAATACAGAATATGGCCAAAGACTATGCCAAGATTAAGATTGTTTGCTATACTCGAACTAAGGACATGCCCAATAAACATTGATAAAAGCTGAAACTTTTATTTTAAAATGGTGTCCATTTACTGGCATCAAAATAGATACAAAGACCAATGGAACAGAATAGAAGACACAAAGATAAATCTGCACACCTACAGCCATCTGCTACTTGACAAAGGTGCCAAAAATATTTTGGAGAAAAAGATAATCTTTTTAACAAATGGTGCTAAGAAAACTGGATAGTTATATGTAGAAAAATGAAACTAGATCCCTGTCTCTCACCCTGCACAAAACTCAATCAAAATGGATCAAAGACTTAGGAATTAGATCAGAAACCTTGCATTTACTAGGAGAAAGCATAGGTCATCACTCCATCATATGGTGCTAATACCAACTTTCTTAACAATACCCTAAGAGTACAAGAAATAAAACCAAGAATGAATAGGTGGGATGCCCTCAAACTAAATAGCTTCTGCACAGCAAAAGAAATGATTAAGAGCATGAAGATAATGCCTACAGAATATGAGAATCTACTCATCCTATAGTGGATTAATAAACAGCCAGAATATATAAAGATGTCAAAAAACTTAACACCAAAAAAGAAAATTAATCAATTAATAAATGGACAAAATAACTAAACAGAAACTTCTAAAAAGAAGAAACACAAATGGCGGAAAAAATATGAAAAAATGTTCAACATCTCTTGCAATCAGGGAAATGCAAATAAAAACTACACTAAGATTTCATCTTATTCTAGTCAGAATGGCAGAATACAAACAATAATAAATGCTGGTGAGATTGTATAGAAAAAGGCACACTTGTGTACTCTTTGTGGTACTATTGGTGGTACTAATACAATTACTCTGGAAAGCAGTATGAAGATTCCTCAAAAAACTAGGAATGAAGCCACCGTATGACACAGCTACATATACCCACTCCTTGGTATTTTCCCAAAAGATCTAAACTCAACATACTATAGTGACACAACCACCTCAATGTTTATAGTAGCACATTGCACAATAGCTAAATTATGGAATCAACCCAGGAGTCCATCAATAGATGACTTAAATTGTGGTATAAATGTATACAAAGGAGTTCTACTCAGCCATAAAGAATGAAATTATGGCTTTTGCTGGTAAATGGATGGAAATGAAGATCAGTAATCTAGAAGGAGATAGAGAGGTGGAGTGGAGGGATGGTTAAGGGAGGCAGTGCAGAATGAATTCTTAAAAAGTCATGTTATGTGCATATAAACATACCACAGGGAATTTCATGTTTATGCAGATATAAAAAGCAATTACATATAAATAGACAAGTGAAAGGAAACATACTAGAGGAAGGAGAACAGGGGAGGGGAGAGAAGATAGGAAGGAAAAGTCGAGGATAATGATCTGAAATCAAATTCCATGCATGTATGAGTTTGGGATGAACCCAACTACTATGTATAACTATAAAGCTCTCGGTATATATTAGATGTGTGTGTATACATATATATAAAGAGAGAGAGAGAGAGAGACATATATATCTCTTAAAAAGGGGTGTAATATAGAAGAATCCAGAGACTCGAGTGTAGGCAATGTGGGGAAAACTATGGTTTAGGACCAAATGCATATTATATTGTCAATTAATACACATTTATGATTGTATGACAACTCAACTCCTTAATAAAAATTAAAAAAAGATGCACTGCAATAAGCCTGTGTCCTCTGGTATTCATGAACACAACACTATTTATATACTGTGGGGTATAGAGATTCCTATTTTGAGAAACACTGGCAGAGTTTATTTTTTTGCTATGGACCAACACTTACCACATTCAAATTTGGTACTCAGATATTCATCTGATCAACCATAATGACTTGAAAAATTGGGATTATTCTCTCTTCTATATGTATATAATGTATATATATATATACAATGTTATATAATTATATAATATATAAATATTATATAATGTATGTACCTATTTACACATATATACATATATGTGTATATAACATGTAAATGTATTGTCAACAGCTGCTTTTGTTAAAGGATTATATGCAAAATAGTAAAAAAAAATGCTGTCCATTTGGAGTTTGTTTATTTTGGTGTTGAGGATTGAGCCTAGGTCTGCAAGAATGTTAGACATGTGCTCTATCACTGAGTTGCACCTCTAGCTACATTTTAATTTAGTACCCCAGATGAATCCACTTAACCATCAAGGTAAAGTTCCTTATCATGTCCTAAAAATTCTCTGATTTTTAATGCTGCGATTATACAGAGCAACTCTTCATATAAAAGAAATAATTCTAGTCTCTCTATATAGCTAAATATATTACTTTATTCCTAAGAAATTCTCAATAGAGTAACAAGAAAAAAGGCAACATAATTTATCTTAACCTTTTCTTCTGACATCTTTGGTTCACTAGTCAAAATTTAGTTGGAACTAAGCTTTTTAAAAAATTCTTACAAATAACCCTTGAGATGATTAAATTTTAAAGATAAATGGTGTTTGCCAGGTGAAATACTTATTTGATCATATCAAAACATCATGGTTTAAGAGTTACTTGCATGAACATTTAAAATATTGGCTATGTTTTCTAAACTGAATAGAGAATGGAACAAAGACCAGAGATGGGTCTCTTGAGACACCAGGAAATTATTAGAGAACTTAAAGTCATGAGAGATTCAAGACAACTCTAGTGAGAACAAGAAGGTACAAGAATTACGAAGAGAAGAGGATATTTTTCATAGAATATGGTACTGCTGATAGAGGCACTACAGAAGATGGCATGGTATAGTATGTGACGTGTGGGGTAAGGTCACAGTGGGAAGCAATGTAGGGTAACTCAAGGGAATGGGACAGCAAGGTTCGCATGCATCATCCATGTGGGTGTGTAAATAACCCAGGTGGATCATAAGAAGGGAAAATTATAAGTCAAGCGTCATCACCCATTAGAAATCTAATAAACTTTAATTAAGGGACCCGAGTTCCTGAAATAAAGATCCAAAAATTTCATGGCGTATATGGGAGAGCATTGCAATTTTGGAAGCTAAGGAAAGTAGGATCAATAGAGAAAGGTTGTTTCAGGCAAATGAATTGGTGAATGGTATTTCCTTTAAGAAATAAAAGATTAAAAATGAAAAGATTTTCCTTGGTAGTATAGAAGACTACCATATAGGAAGAAAGGGTGAAAGTGGCTAAAAGATAAAAATGAATGAGGTAGTGGAAGCTTAAGCAAGATCTGAATTGGTTTTTGATGAAAGCTCTAGTTATTTTTCTTTTGGTTGGATAATGACTTATAATCCAGGAATAAGAGAAAGACAGTGATGAGAGGTAAACTGGAGGACTATTTTCACCATGAGGAAGGGGCTTTGTAGAGAATCAACCCAACCATAATTTTAATTGGGAGAAATCTTGCTGGACAAACTCACAACACATTAGCCTTTCCTGACATGAAGTCACACCATTAAAATCAGCTAACATCGAAAAGATACTGTATATTTGACATTATTCTATGGCTTTGACTTCACTATTTTATTGAATCTTGTCAAACATTTTCATCTACATTTTAAAGAAAAGGAATCTGCTTTCTCAAAGTTAAGTGACTTGCTTGAGATTTCTTAAGTAGAAAGGACTAAAATTTGCGCATAGGTTGGTCCCCAGAGTCCCAACTTTGTGTCACAAAATTATATTTGCTATCACCTATAAGAAAGCATTAAGTGAGATAATATCATGTCACTCTGCTCCTTGTAATTCTTTTCCTAATGCGTAAACTCTGACTCATTAGTGTTATACATGCCCTTCAGGGACAGAATTGTCTACTTGTAAAGATTTATCTTCCATATCTCCACCTTCTTATTTGCATGCCAACTATTCAAATCTTCCTGGAACTGTAAGTGCCAGAGGCCTGACAAAAAATTCTTTAAATGTTTGCCTGAAAAAAGGGTAAAAACATGTTCTCTCTTGAAATCTTCCAGTGTAAGCTGCTGTGACTAAGAGGGCTCAAACTAGGGCAGACATGTAAGATGGTTTCTCAGGAACCTGAGAAACATATTATACAAAATTTTAGAGGGTAAGGTTCTCAGTGCCCATCCTGACACTGGCTGGACATCTTGGACACTTGCTCCAAGAACATGGACTGCTGTCCCCATTATTGCAGTGTAGCTAAGCAATGGTGGCAGTTTGCAGGGCAAATTGTTTGCACATGCAGTTCATTTAGGAAAAGTCAGCAGTCTCTCTCTTTATCAAGCACTCCAGTGGCTGTCAAAGGTGTCCAAGTAGACTGCAGATAACCAAAGCAATAAATACCAATCTAATTTTCTGGCTGAATGGTTGCTTGAATAGAAGGAGAGTCTTTTCTAGTTTCCTACTCTGCCACTCTACATCTTAGCTAGTTTTTGAACCAGTATCCAATTTAAGTTTATGTATTACTTGTGGTTGTTATGTCTCTTTTAATCTACAGTGCTCCCATACTCTTTTAAATTCATTCATTACATTGATTTTTTAAAGGGGATATCAGAACATGTTGTTTGGTAGAATGTCCCAAATTTGAGGTATATTTAGTTATTATCTTGGTGCGAGAACAGTAAATAAAATTGAAACCTAGGAAGTGTTTTTACCTTTCCGTTTCTATTAGCGTTCAAATATCTATCTCAAAAGTGCCCATTTGTTAGTTTTGTTTTTCATTAGCATTTATTTGTGTAAGTTTTCAGCTAAGTTAAGGATTTTTCCTTCATGATTTATCCAAGCCAGCATCTTATATCTGTCCTCAGTTCCATGATTATTCCTCCTGCTGCTGTGAACATCTATAACTACCTTCATTCACTGAGAGCACTCTACAAAACTCATTTGTTTCTTCATTTACCCCTCATTTTTCTACCTCATTGGAATAATTAGTTATTGACCAGATAATTTAGAGCTTTCGGACTCTCTTAATCCATCTTTTTTAGGAGAGACCCAGAACACATAAGCAAATCCTTCCCTTGGTTGACCCCATCACCTTTGTGATACCCTCTAGAAATCCTTCAAACTTTCCTTAAGTTTTATTCTCTGAATGATCTCATTCCTAGAAAACTGACAATAACTGGAGAGACATACAGAGTCACAACATTTTAAAGAATGTTAATGAACATGAATCTCAATCAGACTCAGTGCTGCCAGGAATTATATTACCTTTCCCTAATTTCTTTTTGTTCCCATTATATTGGGCCATTATCTCCCTCAAATTCCCCAATTCCCAAACCTTTTCTCCAATTATTCTCAACTGCTGATATTGCTTCCCATTTCCCTGAGGGAACTGAAGCAATCAGAAAAGATTTTGTAGAATTTTCTCTACCAAATCTACCAACATGTCTTAGTTAGCACTTTATTGTCTTCATTTATCACTGTGACTGAACTGTCACCTTGGTGAAGACAACTCGTTTTGTATGCATTGTACCCATCCTCTATCATCTGCTCTAGGATCACTCTTGGAATCTCTTCCCCTTGTTTCTATAAAACCACAATATAATAGTTTTTATCTTTAAAGAACCCTCCCTTGATGCCACAATCCATTCCAGCTACTGTCCTAATTCTCTATTCCCTTAGCATCGAATTGCCTTGAAAGTCTTATCCTCACAGTTACCACTTCCTTTACTCCTCTTTTCTCTTGAGCCAACTCCAACTCCAGCGATGTCCTTGTCTCTGTCACTGCATTGAAAAACCTCATATTGCGGCTGCTAGAGACCTTTGCATTGCCCACTCGGGTCAGCTTTTTGTTGTTCTCATCTTCTTGAACCTACTAGCAGCATTTGTCTTAGCTCATGCCTTTCCTGTTTTCTTTTGATTTTCCTTTCTCTTGGCCTGCAGAGACTGCTTTCTCAGTCTTCTTCCTACCTCCTTGACCATTTCCTTTCAGTCTTGTCTTTTCTTCTCATCTTTCCAACATTTGTGGAATCCACAGGAGTTAGATGTTTTATTTTCCCCCAATTAAATCTACTCCTAGGTGAAATCATCCTTTATAGACCAAATTTACAACTCCAGCCTTGCTGAATGTGGATGTCACACATCCTAATGGATCCATCTGGATATTTGATGGCTTTCCCCAATTTAATAAGTGCAGAATCAAACTCCTGATTTGTGGACTCCTTCAGCTACTGATCGGATATACTCAGAGTTGTCCCTCAATCCTCATTGCGGAACGACTAGTGAATTCTGGCAGCTCTTCTTTTGACATATATCTATAAGAGTCTGACTGCCATTTATTATTCCCCTACTATGACCCTTTCCCAACTCACTATAAATTCTCACTTGGACTTTTGCACTATTTCTCATTATCATTGCATCTGACCTTGTTCCCTTGGTATATTCTTCACACAGAACCAGAAAAATTCTTTTAAAGCGTAAGATAATGACATTGCTTTGCAAAAAAGACTACCAGGCTTTAACCCTCTCAAGCAGGGTGAGCCATATCTGACCTCATTTTCGATTCCTGTCCTGGTTACTCTCTTTGCTCCAGCCATAGGGAGTTATTTGCTGTACCTTGGACCTGCTAAGCATACTACGCCTCAGGGCTTTTACAGATGCTCTTTTCCCTGAATGACCTCTCATGACCTCTCTGACCAGCCTTCAGTCCTTCCCCCCTTATTCTACTTTATTTTCTTGATATGACTTATTAACACCTGAAAAAAATTATATATTTGTCTTCCCCAACAAGACTCACAGAGAAAAATCTGTTTTGTACATTTTATCCCCAAGACCTAGGAAAGTACATGGCACACAATAGTGACTCCCAATAATTTCTGAATGAATGTACATAATTCTGCTCAAGTGACATGATCTACTCTTCATATCTTCAGGAAAATAAGACACTATTATTTATTCTTGTTCAATTCTATATTCTCACCCCCATTATTAAAATGATTTCTTTACAAATTTCTTTTCTATTTAGAATTTCTTGGCTAATTTAAGGCCTTCAAACTATTTGTAACTTTGTAAAAGTTAAAAAATGGTTCAGGGATAAGGATGAGGTCTAGAATAAGGATTTTCCTTAGTCAACTCAGCCAGGCATTCTTTGAGATTTGATATTTCTTTTTAGTAGTGATGCTATCTTCACATAAAGAATATAGCATATTATGTTGGTAGGCAAATTGAAAATAGGCATTGCATTTATGAGGATATAAAATTAAATGCAATTCTTATTACTTTGAAAAGTAAGTGTCAGCTACCAGTTTCTCAATTTTACAAGATATGTGGAAGAGACACAGATGTTCTATTACCTATTCCAGCTAATTTCCCCTTTCTTTCCTTAAACATCATTAGCTACTTCTCAGAATTATAGTCTGTATCTTGGGAGGGATAAGACAAGTGTGTTCATTTCCATTGAAAGCTTTCCTCTTCATTTCCCAAAGTGATTGAAATATTGAGAACATGAGCATTAAATATTTAAAAGAGCTTTTAAAGGATAATTTTATAGAAGTATTAGAAATGTGATGTGAACTTAATGTGGTCAGATGAGCGCTGAGAGTTTGGTGCTGTTAGTCATATGACCTTAGGACTATTTCGTAAACCTCAGCTTCTCAATCTTCTTATCCAAACAGCTGGCAAAATTATACCATCTAATAGCAAAATTTGAGGCATAAATAGGGTAATATACCAGTGTACTGTGCAAATGACAAAATACGATTGTATGTCTTATCAATAATAGTTACTCAAGTGTCAACTATGCAACGATGATCTCACCAAAATTCATAGCTATAAAACTGATAGGAGCTTTTCAACTTCCTCATTTCATAGACAAGAAAGCTGAGGCTCAAAGAGATAACCTCTCTTCACAGCAGAATGCAGAGCTTGGTTATTTAATGTTCTCTGCATTGCTGCAGGCCTACAACTTGTTTCTGTATTGTCTATTGCTATAAATTTCACCTTTTTAAATTGTTGGGAAAAATAACATTTTATGATATACGAAAATTGTTTAAAATTCAAATTTCTGTATCCATAAAGTTTTATTGGAACACAGCTGTGGGCATTGTGTATCTCCTTTGTCTTTGGGCAACAATGGCATAGTTGAGTAGTTGTGAGAGAGACAATATATCCTTAAAGCCTAAAATATTTGCTACATGACCCTTTACAGAAAAAGTTGGCTGACCTCTACAGCATACCACTGACTCTTTACTTTGATGCTATAGGCCACTCGGAACCACTACCCTGTTAACTACAAATTTAAAAAAACGAAGAAGATAACACATGCTTTTTAAGTCTTCAATCTTCTGAAATAAGTGGTAACAAATTTATATCAGACCAAAGTCTGCTTAAATTGTTTTGTTAGAATGAAAACAAAGCTAAATATTATTCATGTAATATTCATTTATGTTTTTGTTTTTCTTGCCCATTTGCTTCCCCATGTTTGTTTCTGTTTGCAAATGTACACACACACACACACAAATACACATAAATCAGCCTTAGTCTGACTTACTGCTGCAGCAATGTATTTAGCTCAATCTCTGCTAAACAAATCAAACCACAATAAAAAAATACAAAAACACACAGAATTATTCTTTAACCTCAAAGGAAAAAAAGGGGACAGACATGAGATTTTGAGTTGACATTGCTACAAAATGCTTGGTTCTGACATACTTTTTAGGAATGAATGAATCTAATGTTTCATCAGTGAAGATTGATATTCTACAATTGATTTTAAAAATACTTGTCTTTATTCAGTTTCTATGGAAATGCCACTTTTGCAGGCAATTGCATTAAGTAATGATGCAACTAATTTTACTCATTGAAATTACTAATATTATAGGGATGATAACTACATCATTAATTTTTTAAAAACTGTTTGCCATAAATTATTGCTTCCAACTTCATTCCAATACATAAGTTATAACATCATAGCAATTCAGACAAAGTTTTATCTATAAAATCTGTGTTTTTAAATATCTTAAACAATGTGGTGAAATAAGGAAATGTACAACACACCATGGGTGCTTTCTGATTAGAACTGAATGTAATCAGTATTTTTATTTGTTTGTTGTTTCTGTTTTTGTTTGTTTTTTGGTACTGGGATTTGAACCCAGTGGGACTTTACCACTAAGCTACATCCCTAGTCGTTTTCATCTTTTATTTTGAGGTGGGGACTTGCTAAGATGCATAGAGCCTTGCTAAGTTGCTGAGATTGAACTTGCCCTTCTACTGCCCTAGTTTCCTAAGTTGCTAGAATTATAGACTGTTAATGAAGACCACCATGCAGTAACACTGCTGTCAGATAAGCGGTCCCCCATATTCACTCTGACCAAAGTTAAGTTTACCTAATAGTTCTTTAGTTTGTTCCTTTGTTTTTCCTGAAGTAAAATAATAGTTTTGTACCTAAGAACATTAGACAATTAATTTTAATCCATTAAATTGTTCTAAACATGAGAACTCTTTTCTCAAGCTCTTCTATCAAAGAAATACACCATAATAACTAAGAATGAATAAATACATACTTAATTTTAAAATGAGGCAGTTTGGTTATTTCTATGAGTTTAGCAATTTGTGGTATTTGATAAAGCCTGGCTCATATACATATAACAGTTTTACATGATTTTCATGAAAAGAACCAAACCAGATTCAATCAAACATTCAGAGAGTTTATGTTCTAGAAGGCAAATAAACTTCCTAGATTGAATATTTGGACAGAAATAGCAGAAGAGTTTTTCCAGTATGTGTAAAGGTTTATAAGGATTTTCTAGCAATTCGAAAGTGTTTTGGTTATTGTCAATCTTGAAGATGTAGTTAAGGATTTTGGGTTATGAGGCCTGTAAAAATGCTATAAAAGACTTGCAGTACAAAATGTTAAACACTTTTTTTTCTTACAAATGGTTCCTTTAATTAGACAACAGTAATTTTCCAAGACAATCTAAATGATTGGCTTTTAGTGAGATTTAAACTTAAAGATGTAAAGCTGAGCTGTTTACTCATTTTGGATTTCGAGAACTAATTCAGGGTTTCAAGAGTGGAAACTGTACTGGTAGTGTCTGCCACCTTTCAGTTCCGACATTAGAGGTTGCTTTCTCTTTCCTCCACAAGAAATTTTTCTCTGGGATCACACGAATAGTCATTAGCAATTTTTCTATTGGCTTGAAAAACTAAGAAAGTTAAAATATTCTTCATGGATAAGTGACAGGCAAATAAACAACCAGATTTAGTGACTGCTTCTGCTGACTGCCAGTTCCTGAGGGAATCAAACACTTTTCCTGAACACTTTTCAGATGTAGAGGAGGAGTTCAGGGGAAGAGTGGGTGGCAGTATGCGGTCTGCCAGTAACACCAGTAGCATGAATGGAACTTGTGTTTAATCACCACAGTTGAAAAGTACTCAATATAAGTGTCCTCAGAGTTAATCAAAAATTCCTTTTCAGCAGATAACTAATATTTAAAGAAAAATCTGGTTTTCCAGTGTTAATATCTTCCTGTAATGACCTGTCAAGGCTTTTGGGTTTTGTCACATCTTTGGGTCTTAACTTTCTTATGAGGACTCCCATGTCATGTAAAACTTAAATATTTCAGTACTGATAAAAATGAACTGCTCAGTCTCCTGGAATATGTCAATGTTTTCAATGATAGTGCTTTAAATAGATTTTCCTTAGTATAGAAATTGGCACAATTTAAGTGAAGTTAGAGCCAGGAAGGGAAATTGCCTAAGTTAAGAAAGTCTTTTAGAATTCAGATTTGGGAAAAAAAATAGAGTTGAAAATATGTATTTTTTCTTTCTAAGGATTTTCTCTTCTAAGTGGATGAATCTGAATAAGATAACTCTCCATCTCCTATCAGTGACATGGAATTTCCCATGTTATACTTAATGGAGTGTCTGAAATCATTACTAGAGATTGGCTTTGCTTTGGTTAAGATGGTAGGCATTCAGAATTAATGCTCAAAAGGAACAAGAAAAGTTAAAACAACAATCCACTTTAAATAACTCTATATTAAAATTAAGACAATATGTAACAGTAAAACCAAGCCAACCCATTGGGCTGGAGTGGTGGCCCAGCAATTAAGGCGCTTGCCCGGCATGCGTGAGGAACAGAGTTCAAATCCCATCACCATGTACACAACAAAGTCTTGGACCAATGAAGGTCACATGAAAAACTAAATAAAATTGATTCTCTCTTTCTCTCTCCCTCTCTCACTCTCTCATTGTTCCTTTCTTTTTAAAACAAAAAACCAAACCAACCCAACGCACAAGTTGGAAGTGAAGGGTAGTACAAATGTCTCCCCAAATATGCCACTTTTACGGAATTATTATTTTTAGTTGAAGACACTTGAAAAGGAGAAGTAAGAATGGCATGCTGATTTCCCCCTTTTTTCCTGCAAATAGGAGACAGCTCCCATGGGAGCATCCCTCCTGACTCCAGGAGGAAAGAAACATTGTTCAGAGGGGAGTTATAGCTGAAAGAATTCTGCATAAACACATCTTTTATTTTTTTAGATGCCTTTTTTTTTTTAAAAGAGAGAGACAGTGAGGCCTTCGTTGCTCCGAGACTTCGTTGTGTACTTGGTGCTGGGCTTCGAACTCGTTTATTAACACAGGCGGTGCAAGGGCCGTAACCTCTGAGCCACCACTCCAACCCCTAAACACATCTTTTAAATACAATTATTATCTTCTTTTAGCCCCTCTCCTTCATAGCTTAGTTATGTTTCCATAATTTCCTCTTTTTGTTTACCTTGTAAAAGAGAATTCAGGTTTTGCCACTTTTGGGGGGGTCTTCATTTCCTCATGAGCGCTCCGTGTTATGTAAACCATAAATTTGCATGATTTCCTCCTTCCCGCTACTGCATACTGGGAAAAATATCAATAATTTTACATTCTTTACCCTCTTAAATAACAAATAAGATACTGTCCCCCTTCTCTCTTCTCAAGTCCATTTCAGCCTGTGGAATATGGCAGGGTTTCAAGAGTAAAATATTCTCTCCAGCCCAATTCCAACTTGAGAAACTCGCAGTCGCCTCTGTCTCATCCCTCTCCAATTTGATTCAGTTCTCCCAGGGGCCTCCCAGTTGCTCTCCTGTATGTCAACTGACTCTCCTGCCCCTCACAGTGATAGGGTGAGTCACTGATGATGTCCACAGTAAGTCTCGATTGATACAGTGCCTGGGTGGATGTGATTCTCCAGAAATCCTTTGCATTGATACTTCAAATGAGCCTTCAGCAAAAGAGCACTACTTAACACCTCCACCTGTGCACCTAATGTCATTTCAAAGTTAACACATTCAAAACTCAACTCCTGATATCTACACCCAAACCTGCTTCTCTCAAAATCTTCTTCCATCTGATAAATGGCAACTTCGTCTTTCAGTTGCTCTAAACAAAGCCTTAGATTAATCCTTTACTTCTTTCATATCCCGTTGTCCTAAAAATCCTGCTGGCATTCCATTAACAATACATCCAGCATCTGAACACTTGTTATTGCTGGAATCTGATTAAAGCAATAATTTTTCATTTTCGCTTAGAAGTTTCACCAAAGAATGGAGAAGACTCCCTGCTTTTATTTTTATTTTTTGTTGCTATGGATTAAACCCAGGGTCCTTACCACTGACTTACATCCACGGCCCTTTTTATTTATTTATTTATTTATTTATTTATTTATTTATTTATTTATTTATTTTTGGGACAGGGTCTCATTTTGTTGCCTAGGCTGGCCTTGAACTTGCAATCCTCCTGCTTCAGCTTCCAGAGTTGCTGGGATTAGACATTGAGCACTGCACCTGGCAGCCTCCCTTCCTTACAAGTACTTCCTTATAGTTCTTTCTACATGCAGCAGCCAAAGTCCATGTTTAAAAATAGAAGTCAGGTCCTGATACTAATTTATTTAAAACTATCCATCTGTTTCCTTTCTGTCTTAGTTCTTACCTTGCCTTACAAGGGCTTACACATTTGGACCTTGCTGCTTGACTTACCTTGTCTCTGTGTTCCTGCCACACATGCCCACTGGCTGTCCTGCAGGCAGGCCAAGCACACACATTAGATCACTTGCACCTGTCCTGTTTGCTGCCTGGAATTCTGTGCCTTCAGTACAGCCTGATCTTTTGCTTCCTTCAGTTCTACTCACATGCCATATTAAAATTGCCACAATAATGCTGCATAGCAAATGGTGACAAAACATAAGTGGCATTCCAATAGTAAATATCGATTTGCTCTATGAGTTGGAACTGATCTGAGCAGGACTTGACTACTCTGATTCCCTGTAAGTCTGCCTTCAGCTTCGGCTCAGCTCACTTTCTAGTCTTGGATGGAGTCAGCCGCTGTTGGCTGCTCTAGAATGGCCTCAGCTGGGATAATTGGGTCTACCACCTCTTTCAACCTTCAGCTTGCCCTGGCATAGCTTTATGACTGTGACCAAAGAATCAGAGGCATGTGAAATTATCACAGGTCTTTCTAAAGTTTCTGCTTTAACTTTTGTTCTAATCCCATTAGCTTCTAAAAGTCACAGTCAGTTCAGATCCAATGACTAGGAAAATAGAGCTTACATTTTAGTGAAAGGTACTGCGAAGTCTCGTGGTAAAAGGCTGGATGAAGGAGAAATGAAGAATTAGACCAATGGTACAATCCATCAAGTAGAGCATCCTTATCAGTGGGACTATCCTGACAACCCCACACAAAATAGCAGCCTCTTTCCCTGCCTCCCATTTTCCATCACTCCTATTCCGCTTTGATTTTGTGTCTGTGTCTGGCATCCTGTATGTATCAGACATGGTTTAATCTGATAAACAGAAGCATTAGGAGAAATGTATTGCAAAAAGTTACGTGATGGTGGAGGCTGGCTAGGCAAGTCAGAAATCCATAGTACAGGCCACCAGAACAGACAGGCTGAGACTCTCAGGAGCTAAGGATGCAATCTATAGATGGAATATCTTCTTTCTTGAGGGAGACTGAGCTCCACTCTTTAGGGCTTTTGATTGATTGAATCAGATACAGAATACTCAGGATAAATCTCCTTACTCAATCAACAGCTATGAAATTTAACCCAAGTAAGAAATACCTTCACAGCAACACCTAGTGTTAATGTTTAAAGTAATAACTGGGGAACTATAGGCTACCAAGTGGACGCATAAAACCAACTATCACACTGAACATTTAATTTTTATTGTTTTTTTTGCAGTGGTCAATGTCTGTAATCCACAATATGAAAGTTAACTCTATGTGGACTTGGACTTCTTTTGTTCCTAGAACAAGTAAACTATAAAAAAATTGTAAAATTGTACTTAGTTGAGTGAATTATAATCTAAGCTGCTATTTCTGTTTAAAATCAGTTTTAGAATGTTTGTTGATTTTCTGTCATGAAGCATGATATAATCTCTTAGGCCTTTTCTCTCCACTGCAATACAAACATTTTATGCCCACCCATATTCTCATTTAGTAATGGAACAGTTTATGTTTAATGAATATTTCTCTTTCACATTATCACAAGTCTGTAAATATTATTCATAGCAGAGACCTCCAATGTACTGTGATTACATTTTCAGTCAAATATATAAATATTTTTCTCCTATACTTAATTGCCTAATTTTTTTGTTTGTTAACTTCTGAAAGTATGTATCTCAGATCTTCCACAAATACTTTAAATTGTACATTTCTCTTACATATAAATCATATATATTCAGTGAACTATCAGACTTATGTTTTGTTCCCTTTTTTCCATTTCTTTATCTTTTAGGTCTGCTGCATTGTTATCATCCTGGGACTTTATACCTCACCACTATATTTTTTATATTTTTATCTTCTGGCTTTAGTACTTGAATAATTTGGATTTTCTTTTTATTGGTTTATTCTCACATTTTATCATACCATTCTTATGAATTATAGCCTTTAATGTTACAATATGTACATCTCATTTGTCTTGAATAACCCTCCTCAATACTTACTATCTTTTGTCTTTTTCATAATAGCCATCCTAAGGGACGAGAGGTCATATCTCATTGCAGTTTTTTGATTTTCAGTTCCCTGGCATTAGTGATGTTGAGCATCTTTCCTTTACCTACTGTCCAGTTGTATATCTTCTTTGAAGAAATGTTTATTTGGTTCCTTGCTCATTTTTAAATCAGTTTTTTCCTATTATGTTGCATTCTATATATATATGTAATATGTATTATATATAGAATAGTAACCACTTGTCATTAAAATTGGTTTGCAAATAATTTTCTCCTAATCCGTAGACTGGCCTTTCAATTTTGTTGATTGTTCACTTTGCTGTACAGAAAATGTTTAGTTTAATGTAGTCCTGTTTATTTTTGCTTTTGCTTTAATTTCTGTTTTTAGTTTTGCTTTGATTTTTTTGGTGTGATATTCAAATCTTTCAGCGTGATATTCAAAAAGTCACTGCCAAACTCATGTCAAGCAGCTTTCCCCTGTTTTCATCAGATGTAAAGAAAAGCTGGAGGACTACAGGAAGATCCAGCCCATAAACAAATGAATAGATAAGCGGAATGTTTTCATGAGTTGCAAAAGGCAAAAAGAGTAATTTTGAGCAGTAGCTCCAATGGACACCCCTAAGTTTGACTAAAATGAAATGAATCCTAAGAATTCCTGAAAAAGGTACTTTTGGTCTATGGTTATATTTGAGGACTGTCAAATCAACAAAACCATGTTAGCATCATGACTTTTGAAAATAACAAATATGGAATAGGAAAAAACTCTCAGAGGACAATATTTTCAATAGAATTACGTAACAAAATATCCTACAAATCTCAAAATATGAATAAGCACAATAGAATTGTCTGGCTATATGGGAAGAGCAGCTCTGCAGAGGTAAGAAGGAAAAAGGGAAGCTCTGATTTTGAGTCTACTTCCATTTTGTTTGAACATTATTGACTATGTAAGGTATACACTTTGCTGTTTTTGAATTTGTGGTTATAAAGTTTTGACATTTAATTTATTGGAATCACTATTGTTTTATGGGATTGCAAGTGGTTTTTAAAGGTGCTGACTATAAACATGTCAGATTCATGTCTCAAGTTAAAAGCCTATCAGGTAGCATTCTTTGCTTTCATTGCCAGTAGTATTTCTTTGAGAATGCTACTCTTTGGATGAAGGGAAAATTTTTCACTGTGGGTTATTTTAATCAGTAACTGACAACTATCTGCCTTTTAAAACTCTTTGCAGGAAAAACGATTCTTAATTCCTCATTTCTAAAATCTCTAGTGTAATGGATTCCTAATTACTTGACTGAAAAAGTAAACATTGTCTAATGCTTGCTCAGACCTCCAGGTCCATAGGTGTGATTACCAAGTGTGTCTGGTTTCCTGGACAACAAATGTTAAGTCTATTTCCTAGTAGCTCCAGTATTTCTAGAAATTTCCCAGTATTCTTCTGAATTTTTAATTAATACTTTTCATGTAAATTTGAAAGACCAATATATAGAGATATTTACCATTTTTCCCTGTTAAAAATATAGACTTGATAGAGTTTGTACTGTTGTTCTATTACCCTTTCTCATAAAATTTATGAGCATAGTTTAAATCTGCAATTTCTTTTTACATTATAACCAATTTATTTTTGCCACAAGTATTTAAAAATAAAATGTAGTTAACTGTTTAAATTACTTTAAACTTTTACCTTGTTTGATGAAATATATACATTTTGTTAGCTCTAAATTAATTAGTTCACCTTCCTATTTTACTGTATAACTGCTTCGTTTTCACTAACCCAATACCTTCACATACCATTGATTTTTAGAATACTTTTAAAGACTTTTGTATCCTGATGAATATTACTTTTGTATTTCAAATGGTAAAAAGTCCGAAGATGCCAATGAGAACATGTGTGAATCAAATATGTCTGATATTCATTCTTACTTGGAATAGTTATCAAGAATTGTTTCGAACTGTGTGACATCTTGGCATGCTCTGTGCCTAAGTAGAATCTGGTATATCATACAACAGAAAAATTCCTTTTGTAGATAATTTTAAAATTAGACAATGAAACTTCAGACGATTAGAAAAGGTTATTTACAAAAGATAATTAGGGAAATGGGTGCAGGGAGGCTCAGACCTGAACTTCCTTTGAAGTTTACCTCTGTAATGGACTCTGGAAATATTAGAGTATTAAATCTAAACCTAAGGTATCATCTTTTTTTTGTCCTTCTGAAAGATTTCGTAGTGTTTTTGTTTGTTTTTTGCTAGAATGAACACTTACCTGAGAGGTTGACTATTATTTTGGTCTCAGTGAATGTATTTTGTTCTTTAAAAAAAACATCTCTTCTCCCTTTGGGGACTACTCTGAAATCAATCTAATTCCTCCTGTTCAGATGTTTGCTCAGGTGAAATGTGAATTTTCAGGCTTATTGAGATAAGAAAGGGAGCTGGGGACTTGAAGGAAACTTGTGAAAGAGGAAAGAGCATTTCTCCTTTCTTCCTCTTAGAACCTTGCTCGCAAAGTTTGTTCCACAGATCAGCAGAATCTCATCATGGAGAATTTTTCCAAAATGCAGGGTCCAAGGCCTTGCCCAGTATCTCCCAGATTAGAATCTCTACAATGAGAACATTCCTATGGGATCAGGAAAAACTGATGAGCACTGGCTTAGAAGAGACCCTTAGGTCAAGTCTGATTTGACCAACCTTCTCCTTTCGGACCTCATCTTACCTGGGTGTCCCCCTAAGTGTGGGTGGGTTGTAGACAGAGCATGGAGCTCTGGTAGTTTATTTCCAATACATGTGGCTTTGGAGAAATAGTTTATATTCAAGCTTCTAATTTCTATTTGTAGAAAAATATTTTAACATTTTGTGGCACATCTTTCCTAAGTTAATGTCATTCACTCTCATCCATTTTTTTTAGATTTTCATTTTATTTATTGAGGTTTATTCCTTTATACTCTAAGTGGTTACTGATGAGATTATACATATTTAATTATAGAAATTTATTTTGAATATTTTAGCACCTGGAGTATAGAAATTGGACCACTATAAATATAAATTTCTTTACCTTTCTTCATGTTGAAGTTGTCAAATGTATTTTATTTAGATTCAATGAAAACTTGATCAGATAATGTTAAAGGTTTAGCTTTTAATTATCATACATACTGTAAGGAACTTTAAAGAAGAAAAAGTAGTCTTAACATGTATGCATACATTTACCATTTCTGTGGCTTTTTCTCATTCCTGCCAATAGTCTGGATGTTTGTGTCCCCCTAAAAATCTACCTGTTGAAACACAATCACAAATGTTTTGGTCAAGTAGTTCTTTAAAAGGTGACAAGTCCATGAGATTGGAACCCTCATGAATGGCATTAGCATCTCATAAAAGAGGCCCCCAGAGAGCAGCCCTGTCCCTTCTGCCAGGTGAGGACGCAATGAGAAGACACCTGTGAGCCAGAAATTGAGCCCTTCCCTGATGCTGAAAATGCCGGGACCCTGAACCTGGACTATGAGAAATAAATTTCTGTTGTTTATAAGCTTCTCAATCCATGGTATTTTGTGATAGCATCCAAAACACTAAAACAATCCCAGAAGTTCAAGTTTTCCTTTACTATCATTTCTATCTGTCTGAAAAGCCTCATTTACTATTTCTTCAATAGCAGGTCAGTCGGAGGTTGACTCTTAGTGTTCCTTCATCTGAAAATGTCTAAAGGATAATTTTCTTAATTTTAGGATTCTGGACTGACACTTCTATTTGTTCAGCCTTTTGAAGTGTTCTGCATGTTTGCTTTCACGATTATTGCAGATTGGAATGGTTGATGAAATGTAAGTAGAAGTGAAGCTCTTGGAAGAAGAAAACTTAGCTGTGCGAAGTGTCCATTTGTCACTTTTCCTCCTTATTCCTGCATGGAACTCAGATCTTATGGCCATAACTTCAGCAGAAAATCAGTTGCCATGAGGATGGCAGGATTGACAGAAGGAGCCTGGGCTATAGATGATTATTTAGCATTTTGTGATAGCTATGGAAAGCCTACTCTGGGCTACTTTTATACGAGATAGCAAACTCTATTTGGGTGCCTGTTATTATCTACTGAAATGAATATTTAATGGTTGTAGGAATCATGTCTCTGCTTTGTCTTATTCTCTGGAGGAATATCTTTGTAACAGAAGAAATTCCCTGCGTATGTTTACTCTTTAAATGGAATAAATTCTTTATGTACATTTTAAAATATGTTAATGTGGGCAGCAAGGTGGAACAGACTCTTGTACAGAGAGAGCACTTTTCTAATTACATGAGATATGTTTTACATATCACTGTAAAACTTGTAGTTACTCGAAAAGCTTCTTTCTAACTTGCATTATTTATCTTTTCATATCCAGAAGTTTTTCCTTCTCTATGATTTGGCTTTCCACAATTTCAGTTACCTGTGGTCAACCGTGATCCAAAAATATTAAATGAAAATTCTAGGAATGAGCAATTCATAAATTTTGCATTGTGCGCTGTTCTGAATGCGTTGATGGTGTCTCATGCGGTTGCTTCATCCAGCATGGGACAGGAGTCATCCCTGTGTCCAACACGTCTATTTTGTATACACTACCTGCCCTTTAGTCAATTAGTAACTGTCATAGTTATCTATGTCGTTGTGTTCAACTGAATGTCCCGAGAGCACAAGAGTTGTGATGCTGGCAATTTAGATAAACCAGAGAAGCCTTATGGTGCTCCTTTTAAGTGAAAAGGTAGAAGTTGACCATACGCATGCATGCAGAGGAAAAAACTTCACGTACTGCCTGAGGTTATAGGTGTATGAATATACACAGATCTCAAAAATACATATATAACAAATATCTATGTGTGTATTTATATCTCCATCCATAGAAAGATGGTGGACTCTGAATATTTAGGGATCACTTTCTCTTCCTTCATTTCCTCCCGGAACTCAGCACAGTGCTTATGTATATGATACTAGTCATGACTGAAGCTAACAGGTTTGTATATCATCATATAACTTATAAGCACTCAAAAAGCTTCCATCTTTCTTTCTGAATCCTCATTCAAAAGATCACCTGTCTTTATAGTCTGTAATCTGTTTACTACTGAGTCAAGATTTCACAGTATTTTAGGACATAAGGCATTTGTTGACTGAATTATTCATATTTACATAAATAGTTATTTAATATACTTAAAAATGTGGGATGTTTTTCTTTATATTTGAATGGGTAATTATGTTGGAGAGGTTTTTTTTCTGGTGATAATCCAAAATTTTATTATCCATAGTGACAAAGATTTCGGGGTGGTTATCCATATTTCACTTTGACTACAATTTGGCTATAACCCTGAGACTCTGCTCCATGCATGTTGGAGTTTTGTGTATCTCTAGGTACTATGGAATGATGGAAAAAAGCAACAGGACCAGTCACTAATATTGAGACTACAGGAAAACAGCAAAAAGTGAAGATGGATTAAGCAATATTTATTATGCACAAATATTTATTCCTAAGAAGTAAACTATGAATATTATAGCTATTGTAATATTTCAGTATTAGTGTGTTTTACTATAAAAAATTGATACTTGACAATTTCTTTAAGTCATATTCATATTTTCTAAAGGTGCCAATTGTCCTTCTAATTTGTTTCACTTCCTTCTTCCTTTTTTGATCACTTTTGTAACTTCCTGCTGCACAAATCTTTTTCCTGTATTCACTATGTAGCTAACAGGCACTACCATTTGTGTGGTAATCCAAGATAATAGAAAATCTTCTTTTTCTATTAGCCTTATGTCCAGATAATATGAAATTCTGTCAATTATGTACATATTTGTTCTACCTTAAATTGACTCATTTAAAACAATATCTCTGCTATGATCTTGGTTAAGGTTTGACTTTGTCCCGCAAGGATTCATGTACTCATTGTGAGGTATTAATTAAAAGAGTAGACGTTTATCCAAGTATAGTGTTTAGAGATGGGGCTTTAGGGAGGTAATTGGAATTAGATAAGGTCATCAGGGTGCATTCTCCATGACTAAATACCAGTGGTCTTAGAAGAAAAATGAGAGCGACCAGGACACATACACACCTACATTCTGTTTCTTGCATATGATTCCCTGCTCAGCCTCAGGACTTGGTCAACAAGAAAATCATCAGCAGGTGTCATCCCTCCACCTTGAACTGTAGCTGTGAGCCAAAATAATCTTTCCTTTAGAAATCAGGTATTTCATTAGAGTTGCAAAAGATGGACTAACACAACTCTTGTTTTGCTACTTTAATTTAGTTGAACTATTGATTACCTTTCTTTTGTTTTTTTAACGGGCCTTGTAGCCAAGTCAAATCATTACTAATACTTCTAGAATTATCTTTCCAAGTGACCTGATTGTCCCAAAGACAAAAATACATACTTTATCTAGGCTATGGTTGGGACATGGTTTGTGTTCCCCAAGAATATGTCTGCTGAAGTTTAACCCTTACTCTGAGGTATTGAGAGGGTGAAAATTTAACCTGACTATGGTATGTATTCAGAGGTGGTGCCTTTGGGAAGTGATTAAGATTAGATAAGGTCATTAGGTTGGAGGCCCTGTGTTTGAGAACTGGTGGTTTTACAGGAAATAGGAGAGAGACCAGAAAAGACATACATATACCTGAGTGCTCCCTGTTCCTTGTCATGTGATGTTCTGTATGCTTCAGGACTCTGCCAGCAAGGTCATCACAAGGTTAGGTCTCTCAAACTTGTACTTCCAGAATCATGATTCAGAATAAACACCTTTTCCTTATAATTTAGCCTGCTTCAGGCATTTCATTATAGTAATTGAGAATAGACTAATATACCCTGCATAATATTCAAGACTGTCATTGATATGGCTCTCATACTCCCACTACAGTATTTTTATCACCCTTCCCCCTGATTCAGCACCCCCCACCAAGTGCATACAGACATACACTATTACCTACATCCATTTCAAAGTATTTTAGTTCTATGACCTTTTTTATTTTAAATTTTTACTTGAGACACAAAACAAAAATTATACACATTAATAGTTATCATGTGATTTTTCAATACCTGTATAGATTGTATAATGTTAGGTCAGGTTAAATATATCTATTTTCTCAAACATCAAACATTACTTTTTGGTGATATATTGAAAATGATTTCTTCTGGCTTTTTGAAATAAATTGTACATAATTATTCATCTGCAGTCACCCTACTGTGCAATAGCACATCAGCACTTCTTGCTTCTAGCTAACTGTTAACTTAATCAATCAATCTTTACTCCTTGATCCCTCCACTCTACTCTCTCCAGCCTCTGGTAATCACCTTTCTATTCCCAACTTGTATCAGGTCAGTTTGTTTATATTCCAAATATGAATGAGATCATGTGGTACTTGTCTTTTTGTATCTGGCTTATTTTACTTCACATAATGATCTTCAGTTCCAATCATTTTACTGCAAAAGACAACTTAATTATTTTTATAGCTGAATAGTGCCCATTTATCAGTCAATGGGCACTTAGGTCATTTCCTTTTTTTGGCTGTTGTGAATAATACTACATTAAACTTGGGAGTACAGATGTCTATTCAAAATATGGATTTCATTTTCTTTGGAAGTATACCCCATAGTGGGATTGCTGGATGATAGTTCTACTTCTAATTTTTTAAAAAAATGTCCATACTGTTTTCCAAATGGCTACACTAATTTACATTCCTACCAACAGAGTGCAAGAATCCCTCTTCTCCACATCCTCACCAACAGTTTTTAAGTTTTTTTTCGTAATAATCATTCCGGAGTGAGGTGATACCTCATTGTGGTTTCAATTTGGATTTCCCTGATGATTAATGATGTCAAGCATTTTTTCATACACCTGTTGTCCAATTATATGTCTTCTTTGGTCTATTTCCCATTTTTAAATTAGGTTATTTGGTTCTTTTTTATTTGGTTTTTAGAGTTCCTTATATACTCTGGATATTAACCCCTTGTCAGATTTATTGTTTTCAAATATTTTCCCCCAATTAGTAGATTTCTCTAGTTTGATGACTGCTTTGGTCTTACATTATTCATTTATTTAAGACAGAGGGAAAGAGTGAGAGAGAATCGATTTTATTTGTTTTTCCATCTGGCCTTTGTTTCTCTCTGACACTTAGTTACGTATGTGGTGTTGGATTTGAACTGCTGAGCCACTGCTCCATCCCCCTCAGTTTTATATTTAAATCTTTAACCCATTTTGAATTGATTTTTTGGAACAGGTGAAAGACAGGGATCTAGTTTCAGTCTTCTGCATGTCAATGCTCAGTTTTCCCAGCAATGTTTATTGAAAAGACTATTGTTTCTCCAATATGTGTTCTTAGCATCTTTGTTGAAAATTGAATATGTGGGTTTACTTTTATCCTCTCTAATCTGTTCTATTTGTGTAGGTACCTGTGTTTATCCCAATATTGTGCTGTTTTAATTATGATAGCTTTGTAGTATGTTTTGAATTCAGGTGGTATAATGTCTCTCGTTTTTTTATTTTTGCTCAAGATGGCTTTGGCACTTTGAGCTTTGGCCTTAACATACTTTGTTGTTGCTGTTGTTTTGGTTCCATACAAATTCCAGGATTTTTTCTAGTTCTGTGAAGAATATCATTGATATTTTTATGAGGGTTGAATTGAATCTTTAGGTTGCTTTGGGTATTCAAACAGTTCTGGTTCTTCCAATTCATGAACATGGAATACCTTTCCTGTGTGTGTGTGTGTGTGTGTGTGTGTGTGTGTTCTTCAATTTTTCCTGTCAGTGTTTTATAGTTTCCATTGAAGAGATCTTTCATAATTTTCTTAAATTTATTCCAAGCTTTTTCATTTTGTAGCTATTATAAATGGGATTGCTTTCTTGATTTCTATTGCAGATAATTTACTATTGGCATACTATTATTGTATTTTGAATTTGTGTCCTGCAGCTTTGTTAGATTCAGTTATTAGTTCTAATCATATTTTGGTGGAGTCCCTGGGAGAGTTCTAGTTATAAGATCATTTTATCTGCAGATAGTCATAGTTGGACTTACTCTTTTCCAATGTGGATGTCCTCTATTTCTTTCTCTCGACTGATGGCCCTGGTAAGGATTTTCAATACTAAGGTGAATAAATGTGAAAGTGGGTAGGTATCCTTGTCTCAACTCTTAGAAAGCTTTCAGCTTTTCTCCATGTAGTACAATAGTAGATATTGGCTCATTATATATGACCTTTATGTTGAAGCATGTTACACTTCTGTTTATATTTAATAAATATCAAATGTACCTAATTTGTTCAGAATTTTCATCATGAAGGGGTGTTGAATTTTATTAAACACACACACACACACTCACAATTCTACCTATAATTATGTCAAACTACTTTTAGTGCTTTACTTTTCTCTCATATTCTTAATCCTTCTCTTCACATTAGTTTCCCATAGGATCTTTTCTTCCTGATTTCTTGCACACAGCAGTTTCCTTAGAAAAAGAATTGTATAACTTGTTTGTTTTATTGAAATTGTCCATTCATTATCAAGTCTACATTCCCCTTCTCAGAGTCTCACTTCACCCACATGTAGTAAACTCTAGGTTGTTTGAAGGCTGAATTCTACCTTGTTCACTGTTAGAACCATAGCACTTAGCAGGAGGACTGTTTGATGAATGCTTGATCAATGCTAGAAGCTTATTATGGGTGGATTTGTAATATTTCTTTAATCCTGTGCAAATGAAGCAAAGCGTATGTGTGTGTAGGGTGGTGGTGGTTGATGATGTAATGTACATTAATTTTCAATGGATAAGTGTCCTAATTTTCATGCAGTCTACTGTGCATCAAGATTACTTGAGGACCTGGCACAGGAACTGTTGTCTTGCTCCTGGGTTGTTCCTGTTATTCTGACTAATAGTGATTATGTTTGAAGTCTATCTCATATATTGTTTTACTTCTGTTGATGTTTAATAAAACAGAGAACGGCTTGCAAAAAGCAGCACTCATCCCTGCTGAGAAAAAAAGAGAAGTGAATCCTCTGCTAAGCAATTTGAAACGTTTCTGCGGTAACCTTAATAGTGTAATTTTAACTTCTTGGCACTCAGTGAGGTCAGTATTGGTATACTTTCTACTTATGCATTATACTGGAAAATTGGATCCAGAGGTAAATTGAAGTTTCCTTTTCTCAAAAGTTACATAGCCAAGATATGCAATCCATGAACAAGAGTATTTTGGTGAGAAACACTGGTGAATATACCTGGACAATAACTTAATTTCCTCTTTCCTATAAGACTCAGTTTGCTTACTTAAAGTTGCCATTTATATTTACTATCATCTTTATTTTATATTATTGTCATGTAATTTAAATTGCAGACAAGGCTAATTTACTTTATTGTAGAATCTTAAGAGACCTGGGAAGCACCACTGAAAACAAGTGTTTCTTGCATGAATAAACTTTTTTAAAATTGCATTTGGGAGGAAATACTGGTGAATTTAAAACTTCCACCATTTAAAGATACTCTTCATTACTAGTTTTTTGGAAGCCATGCTAACTTTTTCCTTCTTAACACTTACAGAATCACTGAGAATCATTAAAGTAAATTGTTTGCTAATAATTGTGTTGGCATTGTGATAACCTTGTGGAATGTAACCAAGGAAAAACAGTTCGATGATATTTATTAATTATACTACAAGCAATTTAGGAATATTAATGAGCAACATTACATAGGTAAAATAGTAATTACAATTTCAATTATTTAACAAGAACTAATTCCTAAGTAAGACATGTATATGTTTAAATAAAAAATGTAATAGAAGTATGAATGATACAGGGTTGGCAGCAAAGCGTTTTAACTGAAATCTGAATATTAGTAATGGATTATTTCAAAAGGCATTTATTTGGGTAAAAGCCAATACTTCAGCATTATTTTTTTTTCTAAGTATTATCTAACAAATCACAGTCTCTGGAATATGCAACCTGAGCTGGAAATCTCTCAAGGACTAGCTCTCTCATGGTCTTCCTGGTATTTCCTGTGTGAGTTAAATGCAAATATCCCTAACAGGCTCTGTTTCAGGAGATTTAGCCCTTTGCTTCCACAAATTAGAGAACCAAGAGACAAAAGAAGCAGAAACAGGAGATGAGCAGTCAAGCCATGATTTTGATTTTTCAGAACTTCTAGTTTCATTTAAGGTAAAGACTTATAGATTATGAAAATTATATTTAGATACTTTCTTTGCCTACTAATTTAACATACCAGTGATTATAAATCCATGATACAGTGCTTAAGCCAAGTTTTGGGAGATAATTCTGATCTGGAGATTCTTTGGAACAAAGATGGCATATCAAATTAACTATAAACCCGTGAAAGGAGGATGGAGGCCAGCTGGGTGCACTGGGAAACACTGAGCATCAGGGAAAAGGAGACCAGGTGTAGAGCAACTTCTTACATTTCTGGGTGAAGATACATCACCCTTCAGGGTGTTAAACTTGATCAGAATGTTTTCGACTTTCAACTTTTCTCCTTTCACTTCCTTCTTTTTTTTTTTAGCAGTGATCCTTTGAATATGCAACACAAAATTTCAGTTTTTAACAAATACACATTTATTCCATCATGCAACAAATATTAATTGAATACGAACTCTATGTTGGGAACTGTTTAAGGTGCTGGTGTATGAATCGAGAAATGCAGTGAAGTAGATGATGATGTGATTGAGGAACAGGAATCCTGTCCTCTTGGACTACACTCTGAAACAGTTTTAGGAGAGCAGTTTGAAAGTCACTGACATTTCCCTTATTTTTCTAAAAATCCAGGGTACCACAAATAAAGAGAGGGCATGAAATAATTGGCCAGTGTAGCTACCAGCACAACCGTACCTAGGATTGTCATGATCAGGTTCCTTGTGCACCATCTCATTCTGTTACACAAATGTTATTTGATTTTTAGTTGGTACTGTAAGAAGAGATAGGCAAATGTGTTGCATTCTTTACTTATGAAGTCTTTGTCTTTCTTGTTTTCAATTTTTCTTCTGTGTTCAGTTCATTTCTGTCTCACTCAGGAGGATAACTGATGCCCCAAGATCAAACTTTATTTTGTACAACTATCCAAGGAACTATTAACAATTTATTCTAATTTCATTTAATAAATAATGTTGTTAAGTCAAATAAAGATTGCATAAACTATTTGCTATTTGAATAAGTTAAGGTAGAACTGAAAATATATTCAAATTCATCTGGGTAAGAAAAGTGTGAGAGGCAGGAAGACAGAGACAGAATACCGGAATAAAAGCGGGAGAGCAGCTGCCATTCAGGATTTACAAGGAATGCTTAGGATCCGCAGTTAAAATACATAACCACTAATCTTCACTGCCGAGGAAATTTCCTCTGGTTCCTTGTATTTGCATTCACTAAATAATGGACCAGGTGTTTTCTCCTTTATGAAAAAAATATATAGTCTCTGAAATTATATGAAATTTAAATGATTTAAATCCTGGTTAGAAAATTTAGCTTGAAATCTAATGGTTATCGTTGCCTTGTATTTCAATAATATTTCATTTCCCACACCTGCCTTCCAGAGCAGTTTCAATCATGAATAACAGTGGGGGAGAAAAACGATAAACATTATGTGTACAGCAAAGGTCTTGTAGTTTTGAGCCAAGTTGGAAAACGAGAACAACTATTACTACAGGGCTGAGCCCTGCGGGGAGTCTGGAGCTCTGCCCTGACAATACCGAACTCTGCAACTTTATTCTCTTTGTGGTTTTAAAAAGACTTGATCTTTCTAATATTACATTCTGAAAGCCAACTTAATAGATACTCTATTTCTGGAGAGCTTTGTAGGCAGAATTATGGAAAATTCTTGTGGTTGTTGTCATGTTTTTTGATGAAGGAGCAGAGTGCAGAATAAATTGGTCTGATTTGCATGAAGTCTGAATATTCACTGACACTGATTCCTGAACTGAGTGGTCTTTCTGCTGTAGGAGAAGAGAAGCATTATATCAAGCAGCTGGAAAGTTAGCTTGGGGATTTAAGATACTTTAGGGCTTTGCCAATATGCTTGGCATGAACCTGGGTAAGCTGCTGCAGAGGGTTGGTGAATAAGATAGTCAGTTTTAGGTAGTTGGAAAAAGTAGGTGTTGATTTGTTTGATACGATTTGAGAAAGGGTAGCAACGTGTTCATAGTCAAATTTCTCACTTCCAGTGCCTGTCATTTTTTGTAGCCTTTCCTCAGAGATAGGATCTTACATGCACCTATGAAAAAGAAAATAGGTTATCTGAGAGGCATATTAGCCACTGTTATGTTAGCAATATTCAGGTCATCAGATAAATCTGCAGAAAGTAGGAACCTGAACAAATAGGGCAGTTTTGGTTGAGAAGACAAAGATGGGCAGGATGCAGAGAAACTGGAAAGATCCAGAGGAGCTAACCATGGGGCCATATGGGAGGACCTATGTGACAGTCGGGTGGATTCAGCATTGACTCAGTTCCTGATTCCACTGAAGTAATGAGTGTACAAAGTCATCTTGCACTGGAGAGCTTCTTATGAAAACTCCCCAGATACCAGACACATCCTGTTTCCCTTGATTTTCCTCCAAAGCATCTCTTACATCCTGTGTTTAACATAGTCGAGGGCGCTAAGTCCTTAATCTCTACTCCTTCACTATCCTTTCACCACAACTTAATTCTTTTTATTTTATTTTGCAGAACATTTTCATTTTCCACCTTGTACTTGGTTCTGTTGCTTTGTTATCTGTAGATTCACAAATGATCTTTACTAAACAATTCACTGTCAGCTGTTGGTCCCATCCTTCAGAGGTAAGGAAGCAGCAGGGTTTGAAGGTTCATTTTTTCCAGTTTCCTTTCCCACATGTTTCAGACAGTGGCTGAGGGGAATATGGATGCCTAGGAATTTCCTTTGCTCAGCAGCCCTACCAAACCCATGCTGCAGCAACTATGTGCATAGCATCGTTACCTCCTTGCTACCTAAGTGTGTTCTTACGATTCAGTTAATCAACAATAAGCCATCCTGTGTTTTAAGTGGCTATTGACAAGGTTCTGTGCTGGATAAGAGTTCTCTCAGGTCAACTTCCTGCCTATCATGAGTTTACAGTGGCATCCTCCAAGAGTCAGGAAAACATTGCCCTTCAAATACTCAAGCGTTGAATGCTGAAGGTTGAAGGTGTGGTTGAGACTATAGCAGATTTGCTTTCCCAGCATCCTGTACTACTTTCTGCTTCAGAGCCTTCATGATTGCAATGAAAGCAGTTGACTGGATTTTATTTGTTTAGCATCTTGCCTTCATTGTATTTTCTTTCATTTTCCGCTTTCATATCTTTTAGGTGCAGGGTCTTTGCTTGATTTTGCCTACCATTGTATACCCAAGGGAGCATAGTGAATCCAGAAGTTCAGAGAAGGGAGAAACTGCTGTCAGTTGTGAGGATTGCCAGCTACCCTTGGAGAAGGCCTCCCAGAGGTGCTTCATATCCAGCAGCGGGAAAGTCCAAAGATTGATTTGGATTAGTCACGTCACAGTAAACCTCTGTCTACACCACAAGACTCTAATGACATACTTCTTTATCTGGGATTTCCCAAACTGTTAAAATCAGGAAGTAGCGGATGCCTCATATCCCAGTGTGGCTTGGACACACTGCCAATATAATCTGACTTGACCCGTTCCTATGTGCGGCCCAGATTAAATTCAACACATAATCATTTCTGGCTTCTGTGGGTTTGGCCTGATGGTAGCCTGGACTTGCAGGCAGCCCCCAAATCCTAGCTGTTACTGTTATTTAAATAAAGGACATAAATACTTTGACAACTTTCTTCCACCTAATAGCTCTTTGTCTTTCCTTCTTATTTCCAACTCTCCTAGGATTCAAAAGAATTAAACCAAAAAAATGACAACCAACTTTCCTGTGGGATCTATAATTGTATGTGCAGTCTGAATAGGAAGAAATATTTCAATCACAAAAATTTTCTGTTGCTTCTGATAAAGAAAGACAGGCAGCTGGGCTGTTGTGAATTAACTTTCCCTTGTTTTCTCAGTGAGGAGAGAATGAGCCATCTCTACCCAACTGTGCTGTGACTGGAGTACATTAAGAAGCACAAATGGCAGCCTCGCCTGCCTCTGAGTCTTTCTCCTCCTGGCTTTGTAGACAGCTTCAGTCCAAATAAGGTTCTTACTCCTCCTGAGATAATTCCTAACATTTCTAACCCGGTTTCAAATTCCCTACCAATTCCATTATCAGTAATGAGCTCCATATTTCACAAATGGGCCTGTTAGTGGTACCGATGTGCATTTGTAACTTTATTTGATTTCATCTGACATATTTTTAGAAATTACAGAAAAGGAATTGCTTAGTAATCTGGGGTGGGGGTGTAAATACAATCTTATAATTATGAGATGAATATGGAGGATTGAGAAAAATTAAAAACACCCACTACTCACAACATCCTGGAATTATTTACCTCTCCCTTTTAGGAATACTGTGCATATTACTCTATTTGGGTGATTTTGAAATCCATTTTAAAAATCACTTTTATATATATTCTTGAATATTTTGGGTGGTAATAGAAGTTTGTTCTTTGATGGTAGACTTGAAATTTAAAGAACTGCCTGCAGGCCAGAAAAAGCCCACTGGATAAAGCAGATAGATGGTCATGGCAGTTGATTTCAATATAGTTAAAAAACTAAAGGGAAATGGGAAAATTTTTTTCCCCTATGAATTTTACATTTCAGCCTCTGTGGGCTAATATTGTAACCTAACAAAATGACTGTTTCAAGAGTAATCTAGATCGGCACGCTTTCTCTCTTCTCATACAGGTTCCATGTAATGTGGTCTTGTTTGTGCTCTGGTTTTCCTGGAATCAGGTGCCTGAATAATGCAACTCGTGCTGAGTATCCCAAGCTTCCTGGAATTTTAGTCCACTCTGAATCAGTACTTATTCATATCACATGCCATTGAGATAATTAAATTATGCTTTTTCCCTTGCAGAATATTAAAAGCAAAATAGCTTCTGTATTCATATTTTTTTTAAAGAGAGAGGGACAGTGAGAGAGAGAAAGAATTTTAGTTTTTCATGTGGCCTTCACTGCTCCTACTCTTCGTTGCGTATGTAGTGCTGGGGTTCAAACCCCTTCCTCACGCATGCCAGGCAAGTACAGAAACCACTGAGTCACCACTCCAGCCTCTGTATTAACAAGTTTAACATTTAAAATACCTCTGGAAATTATTTTCAGGTGGCAAACTGAATTTTAATAAATTCAAACCCAGGTGGTACCTTCGTTTTGTATTTTTATTTAATTTTTTGTCTATCCTAGAACATGTGTTCAATTAAATCTGACAGTGAAAAATCAGCATATTGTAAACATGTAGGTGAAGTTTTTCTCTTCAGCAGAAGAACTGCTCTGCTTCTTGGCCTCAACCATTGCTTTGTTTTCCTTTTTTCCGAGTTCACACTTAAGGCACATCTTAATGCTTGTGTGAGCACCACCTATTTCCTGTTATTGTGTTTCTTATTATAGGCTGCCCTCCTTAGAACTCTTATCTTTTCGTCATCTTTTCAGTCCTTTTAGTTGAGGTGACTTTGCCAGAGGCAGGGAACACTGAATGAGGCTTCGTGTTTGAATGGGAACCACACCATAATCTGTTAAAATAAAGGATAAATGTCCAATATGCCTACCACTTTTGTTGTGGTTTTGCTGTTGCTGTTTTAACAAGCCAGAATGGAACTTTCTGAATTTTCAAAACACTTTTATTTTTTTCTCTAAAGCTTTTCTTTTTAAATCTAAGTTTGGATCTTAATGTGTCTACAGATCTCTTTTACATTATTTTTGGCTAAAACCAGAAACAAATTGTGTTGAAAAATATTATGAGAACACCTCTTCTTCTAAGATTTCTAGCCCAATATAGTAAACTCAAGAGGTTTGGATTATTCAGATAAGACTTAAGAAAATATCCAGTGTTTTAGATTATCTGCTTAGCCAAATCCCAGTGCTGAACTGCTAAAGGTTTTCTTATCTAGAATGAATAAGTGCATGTTACAGAGAGACCTGAAGGAGTAGCCTAATGAGCTACTTACTTAAATATGAAGGAAATCCCAAACCCCATGGTCATGCTTTTAATAACACGGCTAAGGAGAAGTGAAGTTTACGTACATTTTTCAGGAAGTAGGTATTTTGCAGGATGCTAGTCTCTGACATGATTAAAATATGAAATATGTGTTGAAATTAACCTGAATATTCCACACTATAAAGAAAATTTTTAAAATTAAAACTATTTCAAGATTTTTTAAAAAAACTTGGATTCTTATTTTTTTTAAAGAAGAACCAGTTTTAAGTTTTCTTAATTTATGAGCAATGATGGCAATTATTTTAATAAATACTTAACGAAAAATCTGCTCTGAATTGTGTGTGATGACAAATATGACAGTGAAATAAAAAGAAAATAATCCTGTTCTTAGAGTTCTAATTAAAGAGTCAGGCAGGTAAACACACATTTTCAATTTAAATGTGCTCTGAGCTTAAATACAATTATGTAAAACAAAGAGGTCAGCACATCTGATATCACAGGTGGGACGGTAGGTATACTGTGCAGTGGGTGCAAGATGCACACCAAATCCTCAAAGGCGGAAGGGTCAAAGGAAGAAGCAATGACCTTTAGGAACAGCTCCCTGTGCTAGATTGTGTTACAGAACTGGAAGCTGTCATTTTATGTATGTTAACATTGTATTATACTTTTTGTTGTTATATACTGTGCACTGTAAACTCTCAGTGTCTTTCTTAGTTTTTCGTGTGCAAGTTTGGGATGATAGGTTTTTCTGAAGATTAATTAATACCCATGAACAGTTATAACAGTGCTCAGAACACATTTTAACCATTATATTAGCTGTTTTCATATCTATCCGTTCACCTGAATAAAAGTACATAGAAAAATGAAAGGATAATTGATCAGTTCATTAATTTATTCGTGATTTTTTTTTAACCACTTGCAATGTGACAGACACTGGGAATTTGTAAATAAAAAAGATCAAACCAGTTGTTGTAGCACTTGGCCTGCGATCCCAGTGGCTCAGGATGCTAAGGCAGGAGGATTTCAAGTTCCAATCCAGCCTCAGCAATGTAGTGAGGCCCTAGGCAACTTAGTAAGACCTTGCCTTATCACTCCTGGAAGAAGTGGTAATCTGAATGCTAAGATGGAGCAAGCCCTGTAAAGGCCTAGGCAGAAATCAGTTTGGAATGTTCCAGAAATAGCAAGAAAGACTTGGGGTGTGGAACATGGAGTGAGAGGAAGGAAACTAGGAGATGACACTGGAGAGCCCAGCAGGTGATAGATCACATAGGGCTAAGTAGAGGTGGTAAGCATCTTGAATTTTGTTCCCTGAGTAACAGGAAGACTCTTCAGAATGAGAAAGAACCAAGGGCACAATCGGCCAGTCTTTCAGTACTCCTTCACCTCTCCTTTCTGTGTCACCAACCCTAATCGGTATGGCTGGTTTGAACTGTTGGGTCCTTGATGCTCAGCCATTCCCCTTCTAAGGAAAAAGCCATCCTGCTACCTAGAAGCTATGAAGACATCCTTATTCTGCTTTCTAAACCTGGTGCCTTTACCTTGATCGTATCATTTGAATGTTTCTTCCTACTTATTTTTTTTTTTTTTTGAAGAGAGAGAGAGAGAGGATCCATTTTATTTAGTTTTTCATGTCGCTTTCATTGCTCCAACACTTAGTTCTGTATGTAGTACTGGGGTTTGAACTCATGTAACAGTAACCACTGAGCTACCGCTCCAGCCCCTTTTCCTACTTATTTTTAATACCGCAGTATTTTCTCAAAAACACTGTGTAAAACTCATTAGGTTCCATGGCTAAAGGGGTGAAAAAGACCCAATTGTTGCTTTCAAGAACCTCATCCTCAAGGGGTAAGCAGTCACAAGAAGACACAAAGCCTAGGAACAGTGAGTGTGGTGTCTGAGACAAGCAGAGAGAACCACATTAGCTGGGGGGCCCTGGCCCGGGCCTTCTATAGGAAGTGATGAGTGAAAGTTAACAGGCAAAGGGCTTGAGAGAAAGTGTCAAAGTGCAAGGTTTTCTCAGACAGGGTGATCAATCCTAAGAAAGAGTCCAGAGGCCAGAGAGCTCATAGCTTTTCTTGGAAGGAGGGTATCGTGAACTGAGTTGGAGTCACACTCCTTAATTTCATTTAAATTCTTCTATTGCTTCTATTCCTTAAACCTTCTCTTGCTCATCGTTCCTCAGGACCCTTACTTCTGTAATTGGTCATGACCACTATTGCTGCGATCTAATCTTTTATAGCAGTGTGACTTTTGGCAACATACCAACTCCTTAATATTGATTTCCCCACTTGTAAAATTGGGGTACAGATTAGTATATCATGATAAGCTCATGAGAATTGCTCCTTATGTCTTGGGATGCATATGGCTAGCAGAATCACTGGTGTTATGGAAAGTAATCAATAAATATTAGTCTAGTTCTATTCCTCCATTTTTTAAAAGACTCTTTTATTGCTTAAATTCCTGACAACATTAATACTGCATTTCATCATATTGTTTTCCAACAAGCTTCTCATTATTTCTCAATTTTCTTCGAGTTCTCTGTACAATGTTACTACTCTCATTCATATTTTGTCTGTTAGTCCTTCATCAAAATTGCTTCGCTGGCTCCTTTTTGAAGGCGCTCTTCCTCCTGTGTTTAAGTCTTTTCTCAGGCTAACAAAGTCTCTGACTGTATTTGTAGTTTCTTCCTTCATTATACTTCTCAGGTAATTTTCTATGCTGCCTCATGGGAAGAAACACTGTGGCTTCTCCCAGAATGTAGCTTCTCTGACTGTGACACTTCATAAATCAGCTCTGACAAGTCTTTTCTGGAAAAAGAAATGGCATGGAGATATATTTATAATTTTTCCTTTTTTCTCCATTAAAATAAATAAGAGTCCTAGAGATTTCCCCCCTATTCTCATTCATTTTTTTCATCAGTCATTGAGGGAATAAAAAAATAGAATGGTTTGCCTTGCATCTAAATTTACTGTACACCTGCCTATGTGTCCTCATGTTCACCTCTGATTCTTTGTGGTTGAGGGCTTCGTGCTGAATTTCTTGTTTGTTTGTTTTCTTTCAAAGTCTGAGGCAGATGTGGTATAAACTATAGGTGAGGATCATCAGAGCACGGGCTAGCTAGCTTCTGCATCATAGATTTAAGCTAAGGTTTTAATAAAACTGATAACACACCCAGCAAGTTCTATGCTCACGACCACATTTTTCCAGCTGTTTCCCTCTATCCTCTTAGACAAAAGGATTTTTAAGACTCATTTTGTTCTAGAAGTGAAGGATAACTGCTGGCGGTAAGCCTCTCATTAGAGAACACTCTTGTCCCATTGAAATAGTTGTTCGTTGTTCAGCTATGCTACTGCAAATGTGAATGGAATCTATTTGAATTTACATGTAAATGGCACATAGAATTTTCCTCTACTTTACTTTCAGAAGGAGAGCCTATGTAAAAGGAGAGGAGAAAATTAGAATCCTGTCAGCGGTACTGCTGAATCATATTTAGCAGTAGCACCCATTCTATCTTACCCCTCTCGGTTCTTTGGTATCTAGTTTCATTTTTACTTCATTTTAGGGAGCCGGTTTGGATTAAAGTCACATACAAACTGAACTGTCTCCAACATCTACATCGGGAAGTAACTCTAGCTCAAGATAAAGGTCACTGGTGGGACAGCAGGTTTGTATTGCTTATTCTGGCTTCTCTTTTCCTGTCCTGGAGATCTTTTGGAAGAACTACCAATGACTTATCCTTAACAAGCCTTAAATGTTGAAATAAAAGCTATTGCATGTTGATTAACACTTCCCTTAATTATAAGTATCGTGTAAAACGAAGTCACTCGGCTCATGATGGATTGGAATGGACATTCCGCTGGAGTGTCTTTGAGTCAAACCCACAATTCTTTGGCTCCAGTTGCTCATGGAAATTTCTAATTGACTGTTTGATAGCATTTGCCAATGGCTCTCATGAAGAGTTCTTGAAGCAGCACTTCGATGGCTTTAGTCGTTTCCATAACTTCATGCTGAAATTTGCTTGAGCTCTGTGGTATCATGCAGCTTACCCACTGAATTATTTGGAAACATAAGCTGTTTCATGGGTGATTATATTTGAAGAGCTACTACTCTGACATGAAAATCTAAGTAATTTAAATTTTTAAAAAATGATCATTTAATTGTACATTTTAACAGGCATTAGAGTGCAATATCAATACAAAGTAAAATTTTCAGATTTAGGTTAGATAACTGTCTTAAGTGACTTACAAAACGTTGACATTTATATTGATTTTAATATTACTCAGTGAAGTAGAGCAAGTTCATATAGGTTTAAAGCCCTAAATGATAATTATCTTCATATCTTGTATGGTAATATGTTCAGTTATCCATATTTTGAAGGAAAAAAGTAGACAAATTTGTTTACATTGCCCAAAGAGATTGGATATACTAATTTTCAGTTTATTCTGTTTTTTGAAGGTTTGTTCTACTCACTGTATCTTCCTGAAGCCTAAAACAAATAAATTTAAAAGTTCTGTGTGTTTTTGTGGCTATTCAATAAACATTCATAAAAATAATATCAATAATTATGAGAGACAAATCAGACTAAATTTTTCCAGTGCTAAACTAAATCACAGATTTTTTTTAGTAACACCAAGTAATTCTATATAATAATTTTAAAAATCAAGTAAATACTAGTGTGTATTTTTCATCATATTTATATGCAAAGTATGATTATGTGAATTTCTGAAAGAAAAATTGTAGATATTTTAGTTCTCAAAGTACTCTGAACAAGTTTGGGAATAGAGAACAAAGAAACAATCATAGCAAATGGGAAAATATGTTCCCAATATCTTTATCCATTCATTGACTGAATCAATTTTAAAATAGGAAACTCACTACAAGAATGTTTAAACCAATATTGCCTTAAAAAAAGGCAATCCAGAAAAACTAACAAATGTTTAAGCTATTGTTCTTAATTTCAAGTTTCTTTAAACACTAATTTATCGTTTTTCTCTTAGTATTTATATCATAGAAATTTCACATAATACATGCCAAGAAGAAAATATCAATCCCTTTCACCACTCTCAACATTCCGCATGGGTTTTCAGTCTATGCTATACTTACACTTTTGTCTTTGCATGTTCTTTACTATAGTGCAAAGCTTGCTTCATAGCCTTTCATTGTTTAATTGGGTCTGGTCTATTATGTAGATACCAGATTGTGCATAACACATAGTTTCAAATTTGTGTACTTTTAACCTTTTTGTCTTTACAAGTACAAATGAAACTCCATAAGAGTTTGGACTGTATTGTTTCTTTTATTCCAGTATCTTCCATAATACTTCACATAAATATGTGTTTGACTGTTTTCCATATGAGGATCAAATTATTTAAATTGGCACTATTAAACCTCCTCCCACAGAAAAGAACAACAACTACTCCTCAGGTGATATTTGACTGACCGTGAATTATACTTCCAGAGTCATTGGGAGAGGAAGAATGAACATTTTCACGCTGCTATTTTCCTTCATAAATGAGAATTTTATGAACATTTTACTCAATAGCTTCTTTGTGTCTACTTAAAGCTATTATTCTTCGTCTAAGTCCTACGCATTTCTATTTAAGTATTTCTTGTTTCACATTGCTGCTTACTACGGTTTGAATATTTATAATTGGTATGTTGATCCTAATCTACAATGTGTTGGTAATGGGAGGTGGAACTTTGGGAGCTGGTTAGGTCATGAGGGCAGAAGTTTATGAGTGGGATTATTGCCGTCATAAGAGGTTTGGATTGCTTGTATTCTCCTTACAGCTTCCATAGAAGGTACCATACATAAGGAAACAGAATCCTTCCCAAATACTGAATTTGATGGCACCTTGAACTTGGACTTCCCAGACTCTAGAATTATAAACAATGAATTTCTGATGTTTTAAAATTATTCTAGGGTATTTTGTTACAGCAGACTGTGGACTAACATACTACTTTTATGGGGATCCTATTATTTTTGCAAATATATTTTTGTAAACAGCATTAAACTACTCACTTCAATGTTAATTTTTTGTTCATCTCTTTTATGGTTCAGATATGAGATGTCCCCCAAAAGGTCATGTGTGAGACAACGTAAAAATTATCAGAGGTGAAATGATTAGGTTATGAGAACCTTAACCTAATCAGTGAATTAATCCACTTATATGGATAAACTAGATAGTAACTGTAGGCGTAAGGTGTGACTGGAAGTAGTAGGTCACTGTTAGCGTGTCTTTGGGGTTTATAGATAATTCCTGTTGAACAGAGCTCTCTCTGCTTCATGGTTGTCATGTCCTGAGCTGCTTTTTACCTCTTTGCCCATCTGCCATGATGTTCTGCCCCACCCCTGGCCCAGAACAAAGGAGTTGACCAACCATGGAATGAACATCTGAAACCATGAACCAAATAAACTTTTTCTCTTTTTAGCTGTTTTCGTCAGCTATTTTGGTCACAGTGACAAAAAACTAATTACAGCTGTCTCCTATGTCTTTAATTCATTCTGAAAGTTTTTCAATAGTTCTCTTGAGTTTTCCTGGCAGAAAACAATACAATGTGCAAATGATACTATTATTTCATTTTAAACATTTATATGGTCTTTATTTTCTCCTGTCTCTTCATTGAATAGCATTTTTGGAGTAATTTAAGGTAAGAATGATGATAGTGATGGTGCATGTCTTTTTGAGACTTTAATGGCATCATTTCCAGGATTTCATTATTAAGAAAGAGGTTTGTGTTGCTTTGTGGTAGATATTCTTTATCATGTTCAGAATATTTTCTATTCTTTGCTTACTAACTCTCTTATAATAAAATATTACATTTTATCAAAATGTTTATGTCATACAATTGTGGAGATGATCTTCCAGATTCATTAGGGGCATGGCCTTGGGAATTATATCTGTTCCTGGCCCCTTCCTTTATCTCTTTGCTTCTTGGTGCCATGGGCTGACAGCTTTCGTCCTCCACACCTTTCTGTTATGATGTTTCTGCCTTGGAGCTAGACCACTATGGATTGATCCTCTAAGACCAGGTGCCAACATAAACTTTTCCTCCTCTAAATTGTTTTTGTCAGGTATTTTGGTCGTAGCATGGTAAATCTGACTAACATTGTATATTAAGGAATATTATCTGAAAGTGTTAAGCATAATTAAAATTATATTCATATCTTTACCAATTACTACCTTTGAGACATTGGGTGAGTTATATAATCTCTCTGTGCCTGTTTGCTTATTTGTAAAATAATAATACACTGTCTCCTTATGGATTTGTTGTGAGGTTTAAATAAAGTAAAGTACATAAAGCATATAGCAGACTGCTTGGCACAGAGGAACTGCTCAGGAAAAGTTAATTCATGTTTCTATATCGGAACATATTTTACTTGCTGGTATTTTTATTTTTGTATATCAATAGGAAGTAAAATGGACTGGTACAGAAAATAAATAAATTGTGAATTCCAAAGTTATAAAGCTAAGAATCTGATGAAGAGTAAGCTGTGCACAGAAATAGAATTATGTATAGAATATCAACTCTAAGATATGGGTTCAAATTATTTATGGACAACTACATTTAAATAATCAATGCCAAATTTTTTACTCAAATGCCATATGTATGTGTACATAATGTGAAAATATATATAAATTTGGCATTTGTAGTAAGATTTTGTTGTTTTAATTTTTGAGGATAACAGAAGTTAAGCACACTAATGACACAGTTGCAGTTAACAGCTCAAATTGTTAATTCCTGCACTTGACCTTAAGTGATAAAGTTGATGCTAGAACCCTCACATTGTAATTATTCTTTTCTTCACTATTACTATTTCTGAAATTGTAAATGGATGTCCTTTTTCCATAAATCTTTGATACTTAAAGATTATTTTAAATTATTTTAACTTAAAGAATTTTCACAAAATGGGTAAATGTTGAATTAATTTATATTTTATTGCACTATTGACACAAATTTTTAGGTTATGTTATTAACTTTTTTTTTAAAGAGGGAGTGTGGGAGAGAGAATGAGAGAGAAAGACAGAATTGATGTTATTTAGTTTTTCATCTGGCCTTTGTTTCACCAACACTTAGTTGTGTATACAGTGCTGGGTTTTGAACCCAGATCCTTGCGCATCCCAGGAAAACTGCTCCAAACTGCTGAATCACTGCTTCAGCCCCCAACCACTGACTTTTGAGTCTATTGCCATCGACCAATGCTACTATTCCTTTTATAATTATCTCTGGAGTTACAATTATAGCTGGCAACATGGACTTGCTCATTCTTAATATTCATGGTTGACATAATGGGTCATAATGGATACTGCAACCAAATAAAATATTTTATTTTGATAAATGGCATGCAAGATATTAGAAAAAGAACAATTTTATCATGGTTGAGATAAGCGGGAAAGTTAGGCAGTCAGAGTAGTTAGAATTCTGAAGTCAATCAAGGGAAAACTGGTTCTTTTTCTTTTAAGAAGATCAATGTGACATCCCCCTCATGCTAGTGTGGGAGGTCAGCAAGGTGGGTCCAGATGCAGACACTCCCTTCTCTAAGGAAGGTGCCATGTTCTCTTTATTGATGCCTGAGGCACTAACCAAAGGCTGGACCCAACCAGAATTTTCCACTCCCATGTCGTAGTTATGGCGGAAGGGAGAAGATAACCAATAAGGGATAACGTTCTATAAAAAGGGCAAAACTAACTCCCTTTTTGGCTCTGTCCCCTTCTCCCTCTCTGGGGGAAGTCTGCTCTTTTCCCAGTGCTTTGCTTCTGTCATTTTCTTGAAAGAAAATCTATCTGCTCTGCTTGCCTCGAGTCCCTTGGTTTCATTGTTTGCCTTCAGGGGACAGGAACCCAACTTCTACCAAACCAGCATCACTGAGATCTGAAAAAATTGTTAAAAACCTAAAATCTTGCCTTACTAAGAGTAAAAACTATTAGAAGTCTCCAGAAGCAAAAATCAACAGACATTTATCCACATCTTACAATAATCTAGACCAATATATTTCTAGATTTAATTTACAAGTTTTTTTCAGTTCTTATTGAAATAAAAATTTATATTTTGCTTTAAATGCCTTTGAAATCTAACAAGTGTCTTATGCAAAAATAAACCAAGGTTTTGAAAGATATACAAAGTTTACTAATGAGGGGTTATTAATATGCAAGACTGCTTAATTCTGTTCTGAGAACAATTTGCTCATTTGTTCCCTACTTTGCAAAATTAGGCCCAAGAAACACCCTGCATCTCCTGCCTCTCCATCTATAGCATTTGATCATATAAAAGTACCTTTTCTAAATGCTCATCTGTTCATTCTTTTCTTTACTTAGTGTGATTTAATACTTTTGAGGTCTGAGAAATTTGACCTTTCTCTGGCACTTTTCATTTTCAAAGGTTTGGGATTGAGGCTTCACAGAAAACTGAATACATAGGCTTTTTTTTATTATTTCCTGATGAAAGCATTATCTCAGAATTAACTACCATTGCCCAAAAGGAAGTAGAAAACTAAAGAGGATTTTACAACAGATTCTAAGCAGACATAATTAAAACTAAAATTCTTATATTCTGTATTCTGCCTAGTAATTACTCTCTTTTGGCAATGTAACTTCTGTGTGTTTTACCATATGGGGTTCTCACTCCTAAGAAATATTTTTTCCCTAATTCTTCTTCCTTCTGTCTCATAAGATGTCTTAAATTCTTCAGCTGCTTCCCTCTTGCTATCCCAGTGCCCTTCTGTACCACAGAATAATGAACTTGGATAATTTATAAATAGTAACATAGAGAAAAACATGAATCTTTTATGTGATGATTTATTTTATAACACTCTTATCCAGCCTCCTGACTTATTTCCATATATGATTCACTTTATATTGCTGCACTCTACTGCTTTAGGATAGATTAATCAGACCCTTTTTTACAAAGAATATTTCCATTTAGGATGCACCTGTACAAATATGAGCAAATATTCCTGGATTCCACAGTTCATTAGTGTTTTGATTCATTTAGGTGCTAAAATTTTAATTCACATGAAGTATTTCTAAGTAATCAGTTCCAAAATGTTAATTTTGATTTACTTTTTTCTGCCCAATTTAACTAAAAGAGAGAAGATCAAATAGTAAATCCTACTGAATTCGTCAGCAATGGAAAGGACAGTAGAGTCTGGGCTTCATTTATGCTGTCAGGTTGATGGATTAGCTTATGTTATACATGGGTTATGTGCCAAATGATGTCTTTTGATTCCAATTCAAGGGAAACAGCAGGAATCTTGAGTGCTGAAAATCCTGAAGGAGTTGTTATTTTTGGCCCTTTTGATAGAAGGAAAGCGAGACTCCGGGCTAAAGAAGTGTTAACGTCAGCTTCACATGGAGGTTACCCGTCTGATGAGACACAACAGAAAGAGTTAATGCTAGTCAAGATGCAGCGGAGTTTCACAAAGTTTCTCTATGCCCCATTAGCTAAAACCCTTTCCCCCCATGTCTTAGGTGCTAAGATGTCTATGCAGTCAGGTCTGCAGGCAGCTTCACAGAATCTCAAGCACCTTCCTGTGGCATGGAGAAAAACCACTCCTGAGCACAGGAAGAAGTGCACAGAAGAGGCTGAACAGGCAGACAGCAGTGCTTTCACAGAGGCTGGAGCAGAACCTAAAACTCTGGGAAGTCAATATCAGCAGAAGATACAGTAAGACAGGGGCCAGCGCTCAAGGCCAGAGGGATAGGTTTGCAGAGGCCACTAATGCCAGTGGTAAGCATGCAAGACTGCCTCCTCTTCCTTGATAACAAGGCAGTATATAATCCACCTAGATTACACCCAGGGGGAAGAGAATTGGAAATATGACATGAGAAGCACCCTGAACTGACAAAATAGACAACCTGGAGCATCAAATCGAAGTTGATTGAATTACCCTGAATAGAGCAAAGAGTTTCATTACCA